>JANAVB010027762.1:0-27500 GCA_029216955.1 Iris pallida
CTTCGCTTCGCTCGCATTCATTTCATTTTCCATGTATTTTTTTTTCTTATTTTGTTGGTAGTGGATTTGTCTCCGCCCAACATATTGTATTAAGACAATTCTTTCTCATTATATGACATCTTATTTTATTATTTTGTGTGGTTGAGATTAGTTATGGTTCTACTGCATTTTACAGCTTATGTATTTATACGAGGCTTCCATATATTGGAGTATACTTCGTATGAATACAGCTGGCATGTCTACGTTCCTGTTTGCCATTGATTTAAAAGTACAGAACAATTATCGGAGGACTGAACTTAGACTCACAATACAAACTCGCTCGTACAAAGAAAGCCTAGGGACGAAAACCTAGGTACAGCATCTAAGTACGATTGTTTATTTAGATTCTAGGGGGTGACGATAGAGGCTCGGAAAAGCGACGGCCCTCTGCCTTACTCCTGGACGATCGGTACGCAGCCTTGACTCGGGGAAGATCTGCTTGGTCGTTGACGAAGAAATGCCTTCTTGCTCTCTCTCTGATTGCTCTCCTGGCTTCTCTCTCTCTGTGTATATTCTCTCTCTGACTATGGGGAAGTCTCTCTGTGTATACGTATTCTCTCGGTTTTTTTCTTTTATATCTCTCTATATATTACAAGGGAATGGCACCTTGCTATTTATAATAGTGGGATGTGATCACTAGGGTTGCCAATGATTAGCTCTTGGAGATGGCGGCGGCCTGGGGATTGATCAATCCAGGCCGTGTCGTTTCTGATTGTGACGAATCAGAACCATTAAGGGTAGATTACACTAAATCCCCATTAGCAATTAATGCTGATTGGCATAAATCTTCCTTATAATGATTCTCTAATATCTGCAAATAAATCAAATTTATTCTCCTGCCACGTGCCCCAGATCATTGGGATTCGACCCGATCTTGGATTGCCATAAATCTGGGAGATTGATCGGCTGAGGACACGTGTCCTGAGAGCCCATGGTGAGACTGGAACCGCATGCAGATTGGGCCGCATGAGATTTAGGCCACATGAATTTTGGGCCGCATAAGACTTGGGACACGTATCAGGGGTGTCTGGGCAGTGGCCCCCTCCTTCAGACTTCTGAACCATATGATGAGCCGCATGAACCGCATAATGGTGTGTCTGCTTGAGCCGCATGGGCATGATCTTCTTGAGCCGCATAGGGATAATTCTACTCGAGCCGCATGGGACAGCTTCACTCTGAACCGCATGGGAAGTCTTCACTTCGAGCCGCATAAGCACACCCACGTGGCAGGGCCACGTGGCATTTTGTTGCTCTCGGGGGATCGTGTCAGAGATTTCTGTCTCTTCCCTAGAGATTCATCATCATGACAGAGTCATAATTACCTGCTTTGGTGTCAGGTCTGTCAACTTTTCAGAGGGGTCAGCCGTCAAAGCAATTAATGCAACATGGATCGGAGGGGAGCACTGTCACGCCACATGTCTTCTGAACCGCATGGAATGCCTCCTGCCGCTTAGCTCCTTATGCCGCATGACTCCCTGAGCCATGCGTTTTCTGAGCCGCATGGGTCTTTCTTGGCCGCATGAGTCAATTTCTTTAGTATTTCCATGCTTCTACAGGACCCCCTTCAAAGTTTTCAATTTGTAAAATTGAAATACTTTGAATAAGAAGCATGGCCGTGTTCTTCTAACCGCATATGAAACCCTGACCGCATAGAGATCTTGTCCGCATAGATTGTTCAGCCGCATAGCTTCTCGCCATGCCCTTATGTCATGCATGCAAACCTTTTTGAGGCAGGATCCTAGGAGTTTCTGACCTCTAATTAACTAGTCAGTATCGATAGCCGAAGAGTCGACTACTTTGTACGAAGCGTCGGTCTTGGTCCTCCTTTCTCTATAAATGGAAGGGTATTTAGAAGGATTTCTCTCTTAGACTCTTTCTGATTAAGATTCCTGTCTTGCTTTCTTCTTCCAACTGACAAACCACGATGGCACCTAGGGCTTCCAAGGTAGTGAAGAGGGTTGTGGCTAGGAGCAGGAAGTCGGCTTCGTCTTCAATTGCCGCACCCCCATTCGTCTTGATGTTCATGTTGTCGTCGAAGGTAAGGACTGTGCGGGAGATTGGGTGCTCTGAAACCCTAAACGATGCTGCTCTGCTGCATTGCCTCGTGCATAATCATTTTGATGCGAGCTTTTTAGATTACGTGGTCCGCATACACATCCTATGAGCCGCATGGAATATATTCCATACCCAAGCCGCATAAGAGTTGTCTTTAAACGAGCCGCATGAACCTTCTGAATATCTTCTGACTGTTTTCATCATTTTTCATCACTTTTTCCGTCTTTTGGTTCTTATAGTGTCTCCACCGAGTGCTGATATTGCAGTGGTAGAGGATCTGTCGCTTCCTGGCGTCAATCAGGGGCCTTCCTCTGTTAAGAAGGAGACAATAAAAGAAGAATCAGAGCCTGAGAGGGACGACGTCCTCCCCACCGTCGAGACTGCTGAGGTGACACCACTGGGAATCCTGATTCTCCCATTCTGGACGAGGATCTTCCTCAGTTGCACCCTTCATACGTAATGTGGTTGAAGGAATTGTATACGTATTTTTGTAACTAGGGGTTTGAGGTGTCTTATCTGTAATGAAGAACTTTCCTGTAACCGTGTGGATGTAACTGATTTCTGACTGAATAGAATATATATTGCTTCACTCTTTTGCTTTGTAAATCCTTTTATCGGGTCATTTTGCGTGGACCCATTGTCCCTAACATACCCTGGTTTTGGATACGGACAATAAGTTTAAAAGAAAGGAACCAATCATACTGACTCAGAGGTGCTGAGGACATGGTGAGCATGAGGGTCTCTTTGACAGGGGGGGTACGTAGAATAACTCAGAGGTAATGAGGACATAGAAATTCTATGTAGGGGTGATTTGTTTTGGCGGAAATGGGACGACTCAGAGGTGATGAGGACATGGTCGTCTTGGAAATTTGTGGATCCGTTACCTTTGTTGTGCACTGGGAGTGCAGGTATTAGATCATGAGGGAGGATCTCTTGTAGGAAGAAAGTTCAGCGGTATGATCATACATAACTTTCTACCTGAAAGAGTGACCAGGATGTGAGTTCAGAGGCACCATCGGGTACATGACTCGAGAATCTGGAGAATGGTGAGTGTGAGTTCAGCGGTACCAGCGGGTACATGACTCAAAAATCTGAAAAACTATGAGGGTGAGTTCAGTGGTATCAGCGGATACATGACTCGAAGATCTGGAAAATTATGGGGTGAGTTAATTGGTACTAGCGGGTACATGACTCGACAATCCATGAATGTTGGAATCAAAGTGTAAGTTCAGAGGTACCAGCAGGTACATGACTTGGAAATTTGGGATATCTTTATGGAAGAAGGGCATGAGTTCAGCGGTACACGCGGGTACCTGACTCGAAAATCTATGAATGTTGGAATCAAAGTGTAAGTTCAGAGGTACTAGCAGGTACATGACTTGGGAATTTGGGGTATGAGTTCAGCGGTACAAGAGGGTACGTGACTCGATAAGTTGAAAAATTAGGGGGTTGAGTTCAGAGGTACCAGCGGACACATAACTCGAAACTCTGAAAATTGTTTAAACATAGTATTTCTTCAGGAACTTGCCGTTGACGGGCAACATGAGCAAGTCTCCGTTCTACTTGGCGAGGCGGTAAGCACCATTGGAGAACACGGCCTCGATGATAAATGGGCCTTCCCATTTTGGCTGGAACTTGCCGGTTCTTGTGAGTCATGACCATTGGCCTCCTGACTGCCAAAACAAGATCGCCCACTTGGAATGTTCTGACTTTGACCTTTTTGTTGAAGGCTCCTGAGATGCGTGCTTGGTATAATTCGATCCTTTGCTGGGCTAGGAGGCGTTTTTCATCTAAGGCCTCTAACTCTTGTAGTCGACGTCGGTAGTTATCATCCGTTGTCAATTGATAAGTGAGGGCGACTCGGAGTGAGGGAATCTGAGTCTCTAATGGGAGAACTGCCTCACTCCCGTACACCAGAGAGAATGGTGTATTCCCGGTGGCTGTTCGAACCGTGGTGCGATAAGCCCATAAGCACTCGCCGAGCTTCTCGTTCCAGTCGCGTTTGTTGGAGGAGACAAATTTCTTGAGGAGTTTGATGATTGTTTTGTTGAATGCCTCTGTTAACCCGTTTGCTGCCGGGTTATGGTGTCGAAGCGATATTCTAAATGAGGTGTTTGTCGCAGAATCGGTAGAATGCGTGGCTTATAAACTGCGGACCATTATCATGGATGATCCTTCGGGGCAGTCCAAAGCGGTAGATGACGTGGTGCTTCAGGAAGCTGATTACGTTCGAAGTCTTGACTTCGCGAGTGGGACAGCTTCTGCCCACTTTGAGAAGTAATCAGTGATCGCAAGTATGAAGCGATGTCCTCGGGAGGAAGGTGGGGTGATTGGACCAATGACATCCATCCCCATGCTTCGAATGGCCAGGACGCCACTGTCGGATGTAGAAATTCGGATGGTTGGTGAATGAAGTCTGCGTGGACTTGACAGGCCTTGCATTTTTGGGCATAATCTATTGCATTAGCCACCATTGTGGGCCAGTAGTAGCCCATCCGGCGAAGGCGGTCTTGCAGCTTAGGGCCAGGCTGATGGGCCCCGCAGACACCGTCATGAGCCTCTCGTACGGCTTCTTTGGCTTCTGTGTTCGACAAGCACCGAAGTAGTAATCCGTCGTAGGAGCGGCGATACAGCATTTTCGTCTCTGTATCGTAGAAGAATCTGAGAGAATGCCGTCTGATAGAAGTAGCCTCCTTCGGGTTCTCGGGCAGGATGTCGTAGGCCACGAAGTCTATGAATGGTTGTCTCCAGTCTGGCGCTCCGTCGATCATCTGAGCAGAATAACTCACCATGGCTTGAACGTTGTTCTTGGGGCGACCAGCTCATGGCCGATTACATCGACCGAATGATGAGAGTGGTTTGGCACTGCTAGGGAAGCAGCCAGGCCTGCTAGGGCATCAGCTTCGATATTTTGGAGTCTGGGGACGTTTTCGATGAAGAATCCCTCGAATGATGAGATAATGTTGATCGCTATTTGGTGGTAGGGGATCATGTCTTCATGGCGGACTTCGTACGTCCCCCGAATCTGGTTGACGATTAATTGCGAATCGTCGTATGCTTCAAGGTATTCTACCCCAGTTCTCTTGCGAGTTGGAGTCCAATGACCAAAGCGTTGTACTCGGCCACGTTGTTAGAACAGGGTTCCGTGAGAGAGTAGGCGCGATTGATCACTAGCCCGGTAGGAGAGACCAATACTACTCCGACTCCGACGACGATGTTTCCCTTGGGTCCGGTTCTTGAAGCGCCATCGAAGAACATCCGCCATATGTTATCGTGGGTGGTTGTATTGAATCGGCGACCTCATCTGGGATTTCTTCGTGTATTCTGGATGATTCCGATCCTGGATGGGCCGTCAAAAAGTCTGCCAGGGCTTGACCTTTGACAGCCTTCTGCGGGACGAAGATCATATGATAGGAGGACAGCAATATCGCCATGTAGCGCGGGAGCTGAGTGCCCCAGGTTTGGTCATGAGGACCCTGAGAGGGTTGATTCGTGAGATCACATGTATGGTTTGTCCCGTGACATAGTGCCGCATCTTTTGAATGGCGAATACCAGGGCGAGGCATTCTTTCTCCACAGCGGTGTATCGGTGTTCGGGCCCGACCATCATTCGGCTGAGATAGTAAATGGCTTGCTCGTGGCCTGCATCATTATTTTGTGCCAGCTGGGCACCGAAGGAGTGTTCCATTGCTCGTACATAGAGCAGAAATGGTTTTCCAGGGCCGGGGCCACCAGGACTGGAGGATTTGATAAATATTCTTTGATGTCATCGAAAGCGCGCTGGCATTCCTCGTCCCATACGAATGAGACTCCCTTCTTCATGAGGTGGGTGAAAGGTCGGCATCGCCCGGAGAGGTTGAAAATGAACCTCCTGATATAAGCTAGCCTCCCTTGGAGGCCTCTAAGTTCACGGAGCTTTCTCGGGAGACCCATCTCCATGATTGCCCTCGTTTTCTCGGGGTCTACATGGATACCCCGTGCAGTGATGATGAAGCCCAAGAACTTCCCGCTGGATACGCCCAAGAACGATTTCGTAGGGTTCATCTTCAGATTGTGGGCTCGCATTAAGTTGAACACCGTTCTCAGGTCTTGCAGATGATCTTCCTTACGGTGACTCTTGACGACGATGTCGTCGACATAGCATTCCACTGTCTTGCGCAAATGTTCTCTGAAAATGATACTCATGGCTCGCTGATATGTAGCGCCAGCATTCTTTAGACCGAATGGCATGACTGTGTAGCAGTATGTGCCAATCGGGGTTCGGAATGAGGTGTGCTTTTCGTCGTCGGAAGAGATCTTGATTTGATTGTACCCCAGAATCCATCCATGAATGACATACGTTCAAAGCCGCATGTATTGTCGATCATGATGTCTGTGATAGGAAGGTGAAATTCATCTTTGGGGCATGCCTCGTTCAGGTTGCGGAAGTCGATGCAGATTCGAATCTTTCCATTCTTCTTGAGGACGGGTACTATATTGGCGACCCAATCAGGATGTTGCTCTTCACGAATGAAGCCGCTGGCTATTAGCTTGTTGACTTCGGCTTCGATCGCGTCCATGATGCCTGGGCGGAAGCATCGTTGTTGCTGCTTGACTGGCTTTGCATCTGGCCGTATATTGAGTTTGTGGAGAGCGATGTCAGGATTTAACCCCGGCATGTCTTCATAGCTCCAAGCGAACACATTAATGTATTCTTTGACAAGTTCTAACAGCGACTCTCGTTCTTCGTCAGTTAGGCTTTTACTGATAAAGATCGGTTTTGGAGAAGATTTGCTGCCGAGATCCACTTGTATGACCTCATCTTCAGTAGGAGGTTCTCTTAGTTCGAATCGCTTTTCCTATTGTGCATCTAATTACTGGGCCCATGGCTCTAGCTCAAGATTTTGGGGATGTCTTCGTCTTCCTCGTAAGCGTCGGTGAATGCCATGTTGACTGACATGACTTGTCTGAACACATCTCCGATACTGGTATCTGAGTCGGAAGTTGGTGATCCGGTTGAATGTGACTGCCAGTCGCATTCTTCATCTGAGCTTTCAGGGGTCGTAGTAGGCGTTATACCCTAAACCGCATCGGTTTTTGTTATAGTAGTTCCGTGGTTTGCCCGCCGGGGCTGGTGTCTTCAAAGGTAATCGTCGTCCAGTGCCGTAGTTCAGTCCTGGCGTTGTCTCTAGATCATACCCCTGTTTCTGCATGAGATATTTGGATTGAGGGATATAGAGATACAGAGGCAGTCTTCCAGCATCTGACCCGAAGTCGACTTCTTCCATGGCGAGGGGATGCGAGTTGTTCGTCCGGCCGAAGATGATTGGGTGGTCCCCTCCCTCGATTATTCGGTAAGCTCTTCTACTGGAGTAAGTTGGATAGCGGTGTACACATTTGTCACCTGTGTATGTAGGTGAGTGCCTATACCGTGTTCCGTAGCATACATTGTACATAGCTTATTTAGCTCGGTATAGTTCAAAGATAACCCTTTATTGATGAAGTAAGGTATCTTTTCTAGAGGGATTACATCATCTGCGGAGATAGCGTCAGTGTAGGCAGCCACATACTTGGCTAGCTCTGGTTCCTCTTCGGCTACCCCCTGTGTGAATGAAGATTGAGAGGGCGTCCTAGTCAGCTTGATCTTCAGAGGTTCAACTGACGGAGCGGAGCGTGGGGTTGTCGGTAGACTAGCAACCCCAAGTCTGGTACTTGATGTGGTGCGAGGGGTGGCTGGTTCGCTTGAAGTGTCAGACCTCGCATCGGGGTGACGACCTTTCTTAGGCAGGCGTATCGTCAGAGGTCTATCGGAGGGATTGAGCTTCTCTGTTTGGGATTGATCGACTCTCGGCAATCTGATGGTAAGTGGCCCTGTCGTGGGTCTCGGTACCTGGCCGGACCTTGGCAGCCGAATTCTCAACTGCTCTTCCTGTGCCGAGAGGCTGATCGCGTCCTTACGCAGCGTGGCCGTAAGGGGTGCGGAATTGCCTGGCTTGCGAGCCTGGAGGTGGATTGCCAGAGGTTCTTCTGATCCCGTGGTTGCTTCAATATCAGTTTGTTCATTTCCTCCTTCAAGGTGCCTCTTCGACTTTTCGTATAGGCAGGAGTCCGAGTAATAAGACTCGACCCCTTTGAAGGATCGATGTCAGCAAATTCTGTCCTCACGAAGCCGTGCTTGTCGACATATTTGAAGCATTGGTGTAGCATGGAAGGCACGATCATGTAATCGTGTATCCAAGGGCGCCCCAAAAGGATGTTGTATGAAGTGTCGGCATCTATGACGTAGCAAGTAACTTCTGATTGGAGATCGCCAATCTGATATTTCAGACGGATCTTCCCGATTGGGTAGCTCCTGCCCGAATTGAACCCGCTGATGGCGGTGTTTGTAGGGGTCAGGCGATGCATCGGGATGCGAAGATGATGCAGTAGTCCTTTTGGAATGATGCTTATGGAAGACCCAGGGTCAATGTGCATCCGGTCCACCTTTATGTCGCCGATGTAGCCTGTGTAGTACAATGGACGATCGTGTAGATTAGTCTTGATGAGCATGTCTTGTGGAGTGAAGACGATGTTGGGCATTGCTCCCGTATAGGCACTGTCTTGGAGGTCTGCGGGCTGATTTTCTCTCGTGAGGTTGACCTGAGCCAGGTATGCGTCGGTATTTGAAGTGCATCGCTCAAAGCTGTGCGGACATCCTTTGAGAGCCTCAGGAGTTCATATAAGGACAATTTGGCCGGTGTATTGGCCAATTGCACCAAGATGTCGAAGTTGTAGGGCCTCTCCAGCCCCTGAGATATTTTTTTTCGGAAGGATTTGTCGAAGCGAGTCTCCTTCGGCCTAGGCTTGTCGGTCGTCGAAGGCTGAGCCGGTCCCCGGAGCATCCGTGGTAATGGGCGGATGATCATCAGTCGAGTTTTCAGCCATAGGTTGAGATTGTGCTCCGGATCGAGTAACAACGGCCGTGACTTCCTCTTCATCTGCTGAGGTGGTACGGCAGGATCTGACTTTTCTACTTTTCTTCTTAGAAGATGGAGTGGACTGAGTTACCTCGTGGACTAGGTCCGGATGGACCCACATGATTTTCTCTCGTGAGGTGGTGAGGGGGTACTAGACCAGCAGCTTAAGCAGGCGGGAGATTAGCAATCTCCATCGTTGCCAGAGGGATGGGTATAACCCCGTCCTGGGTCTCTGTTGGAGGGAAGCTGTCGAATTGTACGGACACCATGTTGGCTGCCACGGTTACCTCCTCGAAATCGATGGCCAGAGCGTTCGAATCGATGAGGTTTTGGATATATCGTTTCAGTTGGTAGCAGTCGTACGTAGCATGGTGGACGTAGCGGTGGTAATGGCAGAACTTTGGATTCTTCAGATCAGCCGGCCGAGGCTCCCGTCTTGGTAGAGGAAGCTGAATCCTATCTCCTTGTATGAGCATGTCCAAGATAGGCTTGACGTGACCGTCTTCAAAAGAGTAAGTGATTTGAGGCCATTGTTTGTCCGCAGGTTGCGACTCAGGCTTCTGGGCTGTATCGGCCACCATAGCCTGCTTGCCTCTGTTGTCCCGGTTGTTGGAGGGGCTACCCCCATTGTCGTTGGTGGTGCTGGGACGCTTGCTCTTGTTCTCTCCCTCTGAGATATGTAATCCCAGTTGGCGAGCCTTCTTTAATCGTTCTTCGGCACTTGTAGCACTTATGATAAAAGCCTTCCAGTCCTTGAATTGACTCTCGCCCATCCAGAGACTGATTGTTGGGAGTAGTCTCTTTTGGCAAATTTCGATCAAAGAGGAGTCCGGGTTGCGAGACGGTAACTTCATTACGGTTTGACGAAACCGCTCAATGTAATTCCTGGTCAGCTCTTTCTCTCCTTGAATGACGTCCATGAGGGTAGACATCGTGACGTCCTGCCCTACCTCATAGAACCTCTCTAAAAACAGGCGTTTGAAGCCAGCGAAGGAATGGATGCAATTATCCGGCAGGTTGCGGTACCAATCGAAGGCGACTCCTTCCAATGCCCCAATGAATAATCGTGTCAGGATAGCGTCATCATGGGGCAGATGGTCGGTAGTGACCTCGAAGTAAGTGATGTACCGACATGCTGAGGTCTTGCCATCATAGGGGTTGATATTGAACGGCTTATATCTTGGTGGGAATGGAACATCCCTCCATTCAGCAGGATATGGTTGCCGTATTCTGAAGTCTTGAGAGTTTTCTCTGGCGTGGAACATGGCTCGGAGCTCTTGAACTTCTCTTCTTACTTCTCGGGTCTCATCTGTCGCAGTCGGAGCCGTTACTTCAGGAGGATTATTGCCCGGGTTCGGTGTCGCCGAATTTGAATCTACGTTGATTGGGGGACCCGCGCTTGTCTGGCCAGGTGTCACCCCCTGTAGATTAGGAAGCGCCACTTTGATCTCGTCTACAGACTTGACCAAGGCGTGCAATATGGCCTCCAAAGTGTCGATGAGCTGGCGATCACAGGAACCGCCTTGATTGCTGTCTGTCATGAACACCGTCTTCACATGAGGAGTGACGGAAGGAGTGGTGGAGGATGTACCCTCCGAGTCGTACCCGTGCATCGAGAAATCATCAGGATATGTGGGGATGTTCTCTTCAGGTTCAGACTCGGAAGGAACACTACCCCCGGCTTCGGAGCTTGCTTCGTCTAGGATGTCCTTGGGGACGTCGGTATCTGTTGTATCCGTCGGAGGATTTGCTTCCTCCAGTCCGTATTCCTGGAATGTCGGATTGTCGTGGATGTTTGGAGGAGTGCTACCCCCAGTTCCGATGACCCCCAATATTGCAGACGACGAACTTCCTACCGCAGCAGTTTTCATCTGCGAACGGGTGTGTTGAAATACTCCAGTGGAGGATAACCCTTTAGACGAAGGTTTCTTAGCTGCAGTAGTTGACACCTTTGGGCTGGAGATGCTCGTTTTCTTCCCTCTTCCCTTGGCGAGAACTTTTTGCGCGGACTTGCAGGAGACAACAGGAGGTGCCTCGTCTTCTGAGCTCGGGTGATGTAGTCTTTGGAAGACGGATGGCCGGTCTTCCGTCACCGCCGCGTTGCTGCAACAGCAGTTGACGATGATCTGGATACATTGATGTCCGTGTGAGGGCTCTTTACACCCCGAAGCTCCTTCTCTTTCCTTACGTTTGTGGAGGATAACCTCACGCAAGTCAGAGGAACCACTTTGTCTGTTTGCCGCCGGGGGCTGGACTTGAGTGGTTTTATACAACTTCCCATCAGAGGCCCGCGTGATAATCAGCGGGACGCCCTGATAGTCAGAGGTTGGGGCAGTCGTCTGGACTTGATGAGCCCGCGCTGCCCCAGACTTCCTTCTTTTAGCACTTGTGGGTGCGTAATAGGAGGAGTCTAAGTCGAATACCACATAGTCTGGATTATCATCCAAAGAATGATCAGAGTGAGGACCGCATGAAAGTCGGTCGAAGACTGATCGAGAGAAACGTGGGATGGATGCTATGTGGCTAGCATTGGGTACCGTGCAGGCTGTCTACATGCGACTGTCTTTTGTTGTAGGATGAGTCTTTATGCGGTTAGGAGTCACGACCGTGCAGGCTGACCGCATGCGGTTGGCATCTGTGGCCGCATGGGTTTTCTGCAAGCGATTGACTTTAATAGCCGTATGAGTCTCATCCGTGCGGTTGGCAACTGTAGCCGCATAAGTTATGCGGCTGACAGATGTGGCCGCATGAGTTTTCTTTATGCGGTCGGCGGTTGTAGCCGCATGGGCTTTCTCCCTGCGGCTAATACTCTTCTGCGGCTCGGATCGCGTAGAGTTCCTCTTTGCCCCTGCAAGTCCAGCATCATAGTGTTTTCTTCTGCCGGACTTGGGGACAGCAGAGTTGTCTACGGTCTGAAGTAGGGCCGCAGGGGAGTCTTTCTCGCCATCTTGAGCAATAGAGAGCACCCCATCAAGGGCTTGCGGAGGAGCAAATGATTTTGGCCTCCACTCTTTGCGAGCCTTTATGGTGCGGGTGCGCTTCTGGACCGGGCCAGTGCTACCTTCAGAGAGCATCTCTTCGAACGCCTGTTGGTCGAAGCGTACGACCATCTTCTGTTGTGTAGAGCCAAGTTTGGCTGCGTCCGATTGTGTCACCAACTCCTCAGCCGTGGAGAAGTTAGTCCCCAGTAGAGTCGCCATCGTGTTTGCCATTGATTGTAAAAGTACAGAACAATTATCGGAGGACTGAACTTAGACTCACAATACAAAATCGCTCATACAAAGAAAGCCTAGGGACGAAAACCTAGGTACAGCAGTCTAAGTACGATTGTTTATTTTAGATTCTGGGGGGTGACGATCGAGGCTCGGGAAAGCGACGGCCGCTCTGCCTTACTCCTTGGACGATCGGTACGCAGCCTTGACTCGGGGAAGATCTGCTTGGTCGTTGACGAAGAAATGCCTTCTTGCTCTCTCTCTGATTGCTCTCCTGGCTTCTCTCTCTCTGTGTATATTCTCTCTCTGACTATGGGGGAAGTCTCTCTGTGTATACGTATTCTTCTCTGGTTTTTTTCTTTTGTTTATCTCTCTATATATTACAAGGGAATGGCACCTTGCTATTTATAATAGTGGGATGTGATCACTAGGGTTGCCAATGATTAGCTCTTGGAGATGGCGGCGGCCTGGGGATTGATCAATCCAGGCCGTTCGTTCTGATTGTGACGAATCAGAACCATTAAGGGTAGATTACACCAAATCTCCATTAGCAATTAATGCTGATTGGCATAAATCTTCCTTATAATGATTCTCTAATATCTGCGAATAAATCAAAGTTATTCTCCTGCCACGTGCCCCAGATCATTGGGATTAGACCCGATCTTGGATTGCCATAAATCTGGGAGATTGATCGGCTGAGGACACGTGTCCTGAGAGCCCATGGTGAGACTGGAACCACATGCAGATTGGGCCGTATGAGATTTAGGCCGTATGAATTTTGGGCCGCATAAGACTTGGGACACGTATCAGGGCTGTCTGGGCAGTGGCCCCCTCCTTCAGACTTCTGAACCATATGATGAGCCGCATGAACCGCATAATGGTGTGTCTGCTTGAGCCGCATGGGCATGATCTTCTTGAGCCGCATAGGGATGATTCCACTCGAGCCGCATGGGACAGCTTCACTCTGAACCGCATGGGAAGTCTTCACTTCGAGCCGCATAAGCACACCCACGTGGCAGGGCCACGTGGCATTTTGTTGCTCTCGGGGGATCGTGTCAGAGATTTCTTTCTCTTCCCTAGAGATTCATCATCATGACAGAGTCATAATTACCTGCTTTGGTGTCAGGTCTGTCAACTTTTTAGAGGGGTCAGCCGTCAAAGCAATTAATGCAGCATGGATCGGAGGGGAGCACTGTCACGCCACATGTCTTCTGAACCGCATGGAATGCCTCCGGCCGCATAGCTCCTTATGCCGCATGACTTCCTGAGCCGCATGCGTTTTCTGAGCCGCATGGGTCTTTCTTGGCCGCATGAGTCAATTTCTTTAGTATTTTCCATGCTTCTACAGTTCCTAGTCCTACGTATTTTGGGACTGGGGCGTTACATGTTTTGTGGTGGCCCATGCAGGTCAAGATAAATTGTTTGGTTACTTTATCGTACCAAGCAAGCCTGCGTATAGGATTAGAAGTCTAGGATCTCATCCACATACTTGACCTTTTTCCTTGAATTTTTCTACCGTTTGACTCATCAATTGCATCTCGCTTGCTTCCTTCCACCCCTATTCTTATTTTTCCTTCGTGCTTGTTAGAGATTGACCCTACTAGTTAGTTATCCCAAAACCCATTAGTTTAATTCTTTAAGTTGGGTAGAATACCTTATGAACTAGCAATCCATTTGTCCTTGTGACCTATATTAGCATGTTTACTTAGATTCTAGAATTTAGAGGACCCTAACCAATTTAGCCAACCAAGGACTTGGACAAGAAGACTATAGGACGACTGTATGACTTAGAATACGTAGAACTTCAAGTCTCTTCTTTTAGATAACCCTACTGAGCATTCCACACTAATTGCCATGTCACTTATGACCATGATAGTAGTATATATACAAGTATTGTTAGTCATCTACCCAGCTATGTGACTATATTTCCACCTCGGCTTACTCGAACTTCCTTCAATTCTAGAACTTTTAATTGCGACCTTCTAACCCATTTGCAATTTGAATAATGAGCTAGTGGTTCCTTAACTGTATTCATCTAGGAGACTATCTTCTTTCTGGGACTATGTCCCTAAATGAATTTATTGGATTCTCTAATTAATTTTAATGATTTAACTTGAGCTTCTTTATTTTTGTGTATTAATTATCACCTCGTGAACTCCCACTTTCTATTTTCGTTCTTTTGGCGTCCCTTACCGTGACTTGGATAGTTGGAGTACAACACTAGACTTTTCCTTCCAACAAATTTTATATGTAAGACCTAGACGAGCCCATCTTCCTGTAGACATATCATGTCCCACTAAAACACGTCTCCTTGTACTATAATTCCATGATATGACCTTCTGGTCAAAATGGCCAAACTATAATCTTTACCATGATACCGATATATTTTTGACCACGGATTGGGATTCAATCTCGACTCAATTCTTTCGACCGATATGTGATTTTGTTCTAGTAAATTCCTTAAAAGCTTAAATTGTGCTTTATCTTGATTGCTTGACTCGTTGTCCCATCACACTATTAGCTTAACTCTTGTAAGTTGGGTAGAATACCTTACCACCTAACAAACCGTTTTCTTGTGAACCACGTTGGTAAGTTCACTTAGACTACAAATTCAGAGGACCCTACCTTATCTAGTCTACCAAGCCATAAATAAAGGAATACTAGGACAACTGTATAGGCCCACACTTCGGGCAAGACTTGATTTTAAAAAGATCTTGGACTATTTAAAATTCCTTCATCAGTACCTCCCTTGCTCATATTTTGACTATCTCATGCTGCTAAGGTAGCTTCAGTTTTGCAAGTTTATTTTTTTCAAGCTTGATCATGACATATTTTATTGGGTGCACCCACCAACATATTGTCTAATCAGAATCGGTGCATGATGGTCTGATCAACCTATTGCACTTTGGTTCGCTTTTCATAAATTATTCTACGTGGATGGAGACATAGTTAAACTTGCCTTAGAGTCTCATCCGCGACAGCCTTGGCAATTCCCTTTTTGAATTATTTATGTCGCCTATGAACCTCGTATTTCGTACTCGATAGCATCGTCTTTGAACTCCTTACTGTTTTGTCTTATTTTTTTTAAGACAAGACACTGTACTTGATAGATAGACACAAGAGATCACCTTCAGTTTTCCTATCATTTATCTTCCACACGTATTTCGATAGCCACCGACAGACCCATATGGCTATATCCTCACCTTGGACTACTCTTTCCTTTCCTCAATCCTAAAATTTTTACCGTGCCTTCCAATCATTCTTGAACACACGAGAGTGGTTCTAATCGCCACTTAAATCCAACTCTCCACTCAGATGATTAGTATCCATTTTTCTTCCAAGGAACCATATCTCCCAAATGTCTAGTTATCCTCTTTGATCTATTAAATTTCTCACTATTTTTTTGGGTTATCAAATTTTGTCACCTTCACTAGCAACCCTTATTCAATTCCATAACCATGATATATTTTTGTATGTATCGACTCCACAAATTTCCTATTGTATGATGGTGTTGAATGCCGTTTTATCGCCTCCACCCAATTTAATTGCATTTTGGTATTGACGAACTCTTCCTATCCATCAACCCTATCTACCCTATTAATCACTAAATTTCGAGGACAAAATTCTTGTAAGTTGGGTAGGATGTAAAATCCCTATTTTTTTTTATTATTTTATTAGACTTCAAATTTAATTTATACAATTTATGATTTTATTTATATATTTTTTTGATGACCCGATTTGGCCAATTCAGCCCGAACAGGGCCTGAACAAAATTTAAGCCCATGTGAGCATGTGGGGTGACCAAGATGGCCATGTAGGAATATTTCATGTATGTACAAATATTTTTAAATAATTTTGAGACTTGTTGAATATTTATTGACTTTTGGTACAAAATTTATATTTTATTAATAAAATAATATTTTACAAGATGGTATAATTTTCTGGACCCACACATGGGTGAGCGATAAAATTCACCCATTGGGACGATTATTATTATTTTATTATAATTTAAGTTATTTCATAGAGATTAAAATATGTTCATTCTATTTAGATATTATTATTATTATTGAGATTGATTTTTTGTAAGATGAATTTATATATATGTATGTAGATATATTTAAATATATTAAATATTTGGATATGTGATATTTAAAGTGTTATTTGTATTTAAATGATTTTTGGATTTATATTTATAAAGTTTGAAAAGATTTAGTAAAGAAAAAGAAAAAGAAAAAGAAAAAGAAAAAGAAAAAGAAAAAAAAGAGTTACTGTAGCCGACCACCGTTGCATCAGCAGCAAAACGCGCGAGTGGCAGTAGAGTTGTGGGGTTTTTTTTTTTTTGAGAAATCCTAAACCCACTAGTATTAGGAGTGGGACCAACTTGTTGTGTATATAACTTTTTCCACAGACCTCAAAACCCTAATCTTCCAAAACGAAAGTTGGGGCTGAACATACCCTCTTCGCCTACGAGTTCGTTTCATCAGCAACGGAGTTGTGTGCACGACGAACGGAGCATCGGAAGTCAGCCCCGCGTCACCCACGGAGCAGTTTTTCCACTCAAGGTACCCTACTTCCCTACGACGTAACTTTTTGCTCGTAAATCCGATTTTCGATCCGTAAAATGTTCTGGAAAGTATACTTGACCCTCTTCGAGATCCCTCATATGGATTTTGACATGACCATCCAACTTGCTCGAAAAATCGAGACAAAGTTGGAGAAAAACCCACTTTTCTGAATATTAAAAACTGTTTTGAAACACCAACTTGTCGGCCACTTTTCTTGCTGTCCATTAAGCTTTCGTAAAAACTAATTGAAAGCAGTCAAAGACAATCTAACCGAGATTGTAACGCATCTTTTGGATTCACTTTTCATCTAGTATGTAGAAAGTTACACGTTGTTAAAGTTTTTCGAAAAACTATAAATTCTGTTTTCAAAAAGTAGAGAAACACCCCGATGCGGCGTCTGTCCCGACAAACCGGGCGACGTGGTCGCGTACTATACGCATCGAAAGGCGCGTATGGATGTTGTCGACATGTGGGAACTGACGGAACCCGATTTCGTTGCATGTGCGCGACGAAATCAGTGTGTATCCGTCGGGATACCCCGTATCGACCCTTTGCAAATTAATTCACAACTTTGTGCACACTCATCATATCGCAATGAAACTTGCGCCAATGGACTCGAAATATTTTTCTGGTACTGTGAGCCAAGTTTGGTCCGATTCTGAGACCGTTGATCGGGACGCTATTTTGGCGGGCCCACAATCCCACTCAACGAGCGATTTTGTGCACAGCCCACCGGAATCCAAAATTGGACATACCGTTGGGTTTGTCTCATCAAAACAAATCTGTAGACATATAGTTTGACGACTTTAGAGACCATAGGTTCTGGCACGCATTTCGGTGCAAAATGGGTCCAACGGCGGACATCGTTTTGACCCGAAATTATGATTTTGCCCTTGTTCCAGAATTTAACTTTTGGACAGGCGTTTCCTAGGTATATCTTTTATTCCAAACTCGTTCGTGATGTTTGTTTCAGCATCCGGAGCTTCTTGTGGATTTTGACTTTCGTGTTGACGATTCTGATTGTTGGATTTTGCTGCTTCTCGCACCACCCTCAGGCAAGACACCTTGCCATTTGCTGTTTAATTATTTTAGCTCATATTTCATGCATGTCTATTATTTTCTTTATGCAAAATAAACTGTGATACATAGCATAACTGTTAGAACTTACCGTTCATTTATATTTCCTGCTGTGTATTATTTTTCTTACAAATTAAACCTAGATTTAAGGGACCACCTTGTGTGTTGCATTCATTGGCCTTGACACGTTGTAAACACGAAGTTGTGTGTCGCATATAGAATACGGAAGTACGTGATTGGCTGGCCACCACTACGTACAAGCCGTGCGATAGGAATAACCGCTAATAGAGGTTGCATGCTAGTTTGACTTAGCGGTTATAGTGGTTTGTGTTGTGGATATAATACAGTAGGCATTGGGCAGGGAGGACAATTTCTTAGCGTATGGGCTTCGATGCACTTCCCTTGTGACCCGGACTCTCCGCTGGAGATACGGGGTTGATGACCCATGATTACTGACGGCCACTGACGATTCTGCAGAATGTCATGCTCTTCCTGCTGGGGCCTCTGGTGCCCAAAGGGGGACTATGCCGATCCTATTTAGCCAGGGCCCATGCGTAGGAAGGATTGTTCTTAACTACATTTCACTAGAATGGTAGGCTACCCTATCCGTTAGGTACGAGTACTTTTAGTTTGGGTACTTGTATCTGACCGTGGCTTGAAACAATAACTTATCGCGGATTAGTTCGTCACATCTTGTCCTTGTTTGGTTGTAGGTGTGACTTACTACTTCGATGAGAAGGTATTGAACCTTGTTGGGGTCCGGATACCATATTGGATTCATAGCATGGAAAGATACGTTACCGTGAATTAGTTTACCATCTCCTGTCCTTGTTTGGTTGGGGGGATGGTACGCTCGTTCAGTAGGTACGTATTGGACTATGTTATAATTCTATTTACTTATTTATTTGAACAATATTTATTCAGTTTATATGGCATGCTATTATGTGTCTTGTTACGTCCCTCTGAGGACCTGGTTGTCATGCCAGGTGTGTGCTATTGTCTTTCACATGTGCTTTAGCTCTAGCCGTGATCTTCGCTACTTCTTCGAGGATGATTGCATTTGGATCGTCTTCGCTTCGCTCGCCATTCATTTTATTTTCCATGTCATTTATTTCCTTATTTTGTTGGTAGTGGATTTGTCTCCGCCCAACATATTGTATTAAGACAATTCTTTCTCATTATATGAAATCTTTATTTTATTTATTTTGTGTGGATGAGATTAGTTATGGTTCTACTGTATTTTACAGCTTATGTATTTATACGAGGCTTCCATATATTGGAGTATACTTCGTATGAATACAGCTGGCATGTCTACGTTCCTAGTCCTACGTATTTTGGGACTGGGGCGTTACATACTTGAAGCATTGGTGGAGAGTTAAAGGTACAATATTGTGCTCATGAATCCATGGTCTCCCCAAAAGGATATTATACGAGACGTCTGAGTTGATAACATAAAAGTTGCCATGGTTCGAAGATCACCGATCTGAATCTGCAGACAAATTTTCTCCAATGGTTTGCTCTTGCCAGAGTTAAAACCGACTATCGTAGTACTAGTGTAAGTCAAATCACTAGTAGGAATCCTTAAGGGTCTTAGCATACTCTAAAGAATTATGCTAATTGAGGACCCGAGGTCAATATAAATCCTGTCAATTTTAGTAGATCCAATATACCCAGTGTAGCACAAAGGTCTGTCATGCTTGTTATGCTTCAACAACATATCTTTTTGTGTAAAGGTGATGTTGGGAATTGCTTCCATCACACTATGACATTGTGGACATGCCACTGGTATATTATCAGGAGTCTTGAGTTGAGCCAAGCATGAATCTGCTTGAAGTAAAGCTTCACTCAAAGTCTCTCTGCTTTCTCTGGAAAGGCGAAGCAACTCAAATATAGATAGTCTAGCCGGAGTATTGGCCAACTGAGCCAGAATATCAACTTGTAAGGCTTCATCACCACCCCCTGACTGGAAGCAGACTTCAACGGAACGTCAAAACGCACTGCTTTCTGTTTCCCCTTTTCGACCACAGAAGATTTAGCAGGAACAGGAGAGGGTTGAGTTGGTAGTGTCTCCACTACGTCTTCAGCTTCTTTGGAGGATCCCTCGTAGTCTTTATGGTACTCTTTTTCGGATCTTGTACCAGTAAAAGTTTCTTCCTCAGACTCAGGAGAAGGAAGTACCATATTACAGATTTTTGTCTTTCCTCTCTTAGCCTTTTTCTTGTGTGGATTGTTACGAGGAACTTCAGAACCCAATCCAACAGTAGAATTTTGACTTTGAATCTGTAAAGGAAGTCGTTTTCCTTTATCATAATTCAAACTTTCTGCCTTTTGAAAGTCATAACCCATCTTTTTCATGAGATGGACAGATTGTTGACTATACATGTGAGTGGGCAGCGGACTTTTGACAGGTGTTCCAACAGAGGAAGAGGAAGAAGTAAGACCTTCTGTAACCTCAGGAGAATGAAGAATAGATGTCATTGTAGCCACATGAGGAGAAAGATTCGGGATACGAGGAAAAATCCCTGTCGGAGCTTTTTCATAAGCAGCGAAGACTTGTTGCGCCCGGTGTAAAAGAACACTATTCATGGCTAGCCACTGCTGGTGAGTAAGCTTGAGCTTAGTAGGAGGAGCTAGACTTGGAGGACAGATGTTCAGTCCTTTCAGTCAATCTTCTAAAGGAAGGCCATCCCATAGATGATCCAAGTCATGAGAAATCATGTTACAGGTTTTGACTTTCTTACTCTTCTTGGATTTTGAAGTTTTATCTTCATTTTTCAACTCAGGCACTAAGTCAGGATGTACCCACATGATTTCACCATTCTTTAGTGTGAGCGGCAGCAATCCTGCATTTTCTTATCTGGCAGGCGGGATATTCACGATCTTCATCGTTGCCTTCGGAATTGGGATAATTCCATTTGGGATTTGCCGTGGAGGAAAATCTCTGAACTGAAGAGAAACCATATTGGTTGTAACTGTATGGTCATCATTGGTTAAAGCGATAGCACCGCCATTTATCAGCTCCTGGATTTTCTTCTTCAGGACATAGCAAGCACTGGTAGGATGATTAATGTATCTATGATAGATAAAATATTTGGGATTATCAGTTAGATTCACCTCGTTAGGCCTCTTTGGCTCTGGAATCTGAATTTTGCCACTCTTCACCAGACACTGAAATATCTCTGGGATATCACTCTCATCAAAAGAGTATTCTTCCTTTGGCCTGAAAGATTCCTGACTATTCGGTATCATTTTATTCTTGGAAAGATTAACCATGAGGGTATCTTTCCCCTTCACATTACGATTGCCGAGGTTATTACGAGGATTACTTTTCTTTTCTCTATCATCTGAGGCAAAAATCATCTCATGTTCATGAGCCAACCTACCATTGGTCTCGGCAGAAACCGCTGCTATGATGAACAAAACCCAATCTGAGAATTGGGAACCCGTGAAAACCGCGATGGATGGTCGTAGATTCATCTTGCATGTATCAATCAACGCTGAATCTGGCATACCAGGAGGCATCTTTAAAGTAGCCTGTCAGAAACGTTCGATGAACGTCCGAGTATCTTCTTCTCTTTTGTTTAATTTCTATCAAGGAGGACATGTTCATGTCCATACCTCCTTCATAGAAGCGGGAGAGAAACATTGCCTTAAATTCGTCAAAAGACGAAATGCAATTGTCGGATAAACTTCGATACCAGTCATAAGCTGAACCCGTCAGGCACTCGGTGAACACTCGAGTGAGAAGAGCGTCATCTTTCTGCAAGTGTACAATCATAATATCAAAGTAATTGATATATTGACTGGGAGATGCTTTTCCATCGAACAAAACCATAGATTGTGGCTTGAATTTCGGTGGAAAGGGTACATCATTCCAATGAGGAGGATAAGGTTGCTTGATCCCTAACCTCTGGAGCTGATCTTTGTGCCTCAAAACTTCAAACTGTGCTTTGAGCTCATGCACTGCTTGAATAGCTTCACTGGTTTGAGGAAGAATATTTGATTGAATGGTTGTTGGATGTACCGTAACCCTGACTGGAGGTGGTACATCTTTAGAAATGATGGGATCTGGAGATGCAGAATTTTAATTAACAGCAGGCTCTTGAATATTCAAAGGTATTTTAGTCCCTTGACTATCTTGAGTTTGTGCTGCTACTGGTACTGGTGTTATTACCGTCGGCTGAGCAGTTTGCTGATTCAAAATTATCTGATGTATGCTTTGCACCATGTTAAGCATGTCTTTTAGTGATTGCTCAATGGCAGTGAGACGCTGTTCAGTATTAACGGATGAAGTCTCTGGTTCATCTCCAACAGCATAGGATTCAACCTCTCTTGAAGATACAGAAGGATTTGTATAGAAGTATGAATCCACACTGTCAGTCTCGGACTCGAAAGATTGAGTACCCCCAGCTTCTGAATCAGAAGTCTGCATTTGTCTTTGTCTTCTTGATCGAGTATTTTGATATACCCCTTCAAAAGAATCAAGAAGTCTGTTGAACTGTTGCTGACCTGGAGTTTGGGACATATTTCGTCTTGGACGTCATCCTCTGTTAGTATGAGACGCCATGTTGACTGATGCATATAACAGCTCATGTTCTTGGTCTTCAGCTTGATGTTGAGGCGGATTAAAACTTAATCGATCAAAAACTGACCATTTTGAAGCCGAACAACAACAGTTGATCACAACCTGATGATAATCACAATGATGTTTTTCTTGGGAAAATATCACCGGAGATTGTCTATTCTTACGCTTTTGCATTAACAATTCATGTAAGTCAGAAGGAGTGGAGAGAGTAGTCTTCTTTATTACATTAGGGGTAGAGAAACGTTTAGTACCCTGTGTATAAAGAAGATTACTGGCTGCATTCGAAGAACCAAATTGTACATTTCTACGCGTTTGGAGTTGTGTGCATAAATCTTGAGATTTTTTAGCACGAAGGTCTACATTTTCATTACGTATAATTTGTAGATTTGGTACTTTGCGTAGAGCAGTATAAGAAGGCTGTTGGTGTAGAACTGAAGTTTTACCAACATGATTTTTACGCTGCATACGTTTAGGTACATTCACATTAGATGTGTAAACATCTTTGCGAATTTTATCTACACTGTCACGGACAGGAGACTTACCTTCACGCGTAGAGCGTAAAAATTGGTTATCTACCACGTCACAGACGGGAGATTTTCCTTTACGCGAAGAGCGTAATTTGTGTATGTCTACCACGTCACAGACGGGAGGCTTATTTTTACACTCAGAAGCATTAGAATCTTCCACATTACAAATGGGAGACTCATTCTTATGCCTTGAGCGTAAACTTGGTTTTTACCCACTGAGCGTAAAACCTGGTTCTTACGCAGTGGGCGTGGAACCTGATCATCTACACCGTCACAGACGGAAGATAAATTGTCACACTTAGAGAGCTACGTCGAAGTAAGGACTACCTCGTTACGAACGGGAGCCCCTACTACAGGAGTGGAAAGAATTCCCTTGCTATCAGAAGCAACAGAGAGATCAGCAGCTACTTTGGATTTAGGAATCCAAACTTTTCGTGCTTTGCGAGATTATTAAACATTGGAGCAGCGAGAACCACCCCCAGTTCAGAGCATTTCTTCGTAGGTAGTCTGGTCGAAGTGTACAACCAGAGTCTTCTTGGTCGAACCGACCGAAACATCATCATATTGAGCAATTGCCTCCTCGTCAGAGGAGAAGGTCGTCCCCAGCGGAGTCGCCATTTTTGTTTCACTTAACAAAATGCCTTGAGAAATTGGCTTTTGAAAATAAAACGAGAAAAAGTACAAGAAGTACAAATTTGATTCTGGAAAAGTATTGCTATGGAAGTCTGATTCGTAAATGATCACTTTGTTCCTTGGACCATATGATGATGATGAAGATCACTGCTTAAAGTAGAACAACTGGAAGTACTAAGTCACCAGAAAGGTATCGACGCACTAGGGCACTGATGGCGAGGCCGAATGCTTTCCTGCTTTGTCTTCACTCTGTTCTGAAAGAAAAGGTTGAAGAAGAATGCTCTGGAGAATCAAAATATCTAAGTTCTGATCTCCGTATTCTCTCCTGTCTCTGTCTATGTGTTATGAGAAAAATAAGTCTATTTATAGACTTAGGCTCTTGTGCGTAAAAACTTAGCAAAAGTTCCATCTTTACGCTAACAACTGCCATCCACGAACGAAGCCAACCTCTATATATGTTGACATGTGTCCCATCATTTCAGTAAGAATAGGATGCATGTACACACGTTCTTCGAGAAGAATGGCATGAAAGCCACGTAGGCAGACCACGTTCCAAGCTAGTAGAGGAGAATAGGGCGTAAAAATAGCCCCAATGTACTCTGAGCGTAAAGCAGTAGATTAGGCGTAAAATAGCCTTGACATAGACTTCCCGCGTAAAGTGGTTGTTAAATAACCTTGAGCGTAAAGTAGCTCAAATAGACTTTACGCACACGTCAGCTGTTGAGCGTAAAAGCTCGTATAGTCTTCGTACATAAAAGAAGCCATATTGTGAGCGTAAAGTAGCTCAATCCACATACTAAATGACAACATTGGTCTCTGTATAAAACAAATCCCTTTGTGATATATGCCATTATTAAGATCTTCATGTCAGAGTTTGCATTAAATGCGAGATTTGACAGCTTTGTCCAGCGTAAGAGTGGCTGATCTGTCCTTGGCGTAAAACTGTGGGTGTAGACCTGAGCGTAAAGTGATCAGCCTGCTTTAGGCGTAAAGTGATTAACCGTTCTGTTTGGCGTAAAATAGATCACTTATGAATAAAATGATCCATCTCTTTGACTCTTTCTCTGAAGCACTTTTTACGCTCCTATAATACCTAGATGAAGGTGGACTCGTCTAGATCTTGCATATGAAATTTGTTGGGAGGTAACAGCTGGTCTCGTGCTCCGAATATTAATGACACGACCGCGGACACAAAAGGATCTAAATGAAAAGTGGGAGTCCATGGGGCACTAATTACCATCGTAATGGAAAATTTTCAAATCTATTGGTAATTCTCGTATATCTCAAAATTTTAGGAGGCTTACAGTCTACTCACCTTAGAATGATTTGTCCTCGAATTTCTTAGAGCACGATTAGGCACGACTATCAAGAAACCAAAATTTTTAATTGATATGAATAAAACGACGAATGGTATAATCAAGGGAGTGATATGATTCATGATCTAATTAGTCACGCATAAAAATAATAAAGATAATAAAAAAAAGGAGAGTATAATTTTGTACGACCAGTATTCGGTCAAATGGTCTAGATGACAAGCAAATGTTTTTAAGAATGATCAAGAGTGAAATGGTTGGGCACGACCAATCTATGGTCAGCATGGTTGAGTCATTACCAGCTTTTTAAGGAATGCCCAAGGTTCTCAATGAAATCTAAACAGGATTTTAGTCGCATCTAAGAGGCAGTCACGATCAAGGCTAATTTTGCAAGTCATCCAAGCAGGGTGAAAATAGGAAGTTGGCACGAGCATGATCATGATCAAGATAGTCATGACCGTAGTTGGAACAAAGGTATAACCTTAGCTATGATTTAGTTGAAATTATAGACACGGTTATGATTTAGTCTTGATAAGAAAATGGTTTAAGGTCGATCAAAATAGAAATCATCTGGGTACGAACAACTAGTTGAACAAAATTATTTAGGCACGATCATGGAATTAAATTCTAGGTTGACAGGCGAATTGGCACAATCGAAATAGAATCGAATAGTTTGGTTGTGATCAAAAGTATTTAAGGATTGATCGAATCGAAATCGTTCCAACACGAACGATTATGTTGGAATGATTATAGAATCAAACCTAGGAAAGGATACGAGTTGACTCGATCGAAATATAATAAAAGGAGTCTAGTCAGGATCGAAATTGTTCAAGGATGATCAAATCCAAAATCGTTTCGATATGCTTACAATGTTTATCCATGATTATTTAGGCACGAGTTTAGAATCAAAATCTAGATAAGTTTAGGAATCTAGTCGAAATTATATTAAAAGATGACAATATGAAAAATAAAAGGATAAGAAAGGAAGGGAGAATTACCGATTTTTTGAGAAGATTGTGACTAGGAATAAACAAAAATCAATTTGAAAACTTAATAGTTATATGCCAATAAGACGTAGTCTCTATGGTATTCAAAACTCGTAAACATGATCGAAGTTATTTTACCGAGAATTTACGCCTCGCCAGTTTACAGCTAGCTACAATAAACTCTTGATTCCACGACTCAAGCAAGGATACGGTAACGATTACCCAATCAACTCTATCTAATCTGGACTTAACAACTAAAGACGAAGATAGGACGACCAAGATATAGCTTTGACAACATTCGATAACTTATACTTACTCGAGATTACTTCAACTTAGGGATCATGCCTCGCCAGTGCACTGCTGGCTGCAGTGAACCCACAGTCTCCATAAGTCAAATAAGTGGCGACAGTACGCGGCTGTCTGCTATCATAAGTCACCGATCATCCCTTCAACTACATCCTTAAAATCTCAACGGAGGTTCAAAAATCCTGAAACAAATTGACCATGATGGAGAAAGCTAGAAATTTGAACAGATTGATCATTATAGGAAAGTGTACGTATCCATCCTTGAAGGGGAGGTATCAGTTTTTTTGAAAAGTTTAAACGATTGATTAGGAAGGACATGGTCGAAGGCAAGATAAGTAAAAAAAATCTTATAACCCTTATTTCATGGATATTCAATATTCAACGTTTGAGAGAAAAACTTTTGAATCCAAAAATTTAACCTGAGATTAATAGACAATTGAGGGAGAAGTTATTTTAAAAATGATTCCTTAGATCCAAGGAAAAGAATATAAGTGATACGAACTTATGATACGGTGATGTTTAGAAAAGACATAAGATAAAGTTGTACAATTGATAATGATTAGAGAAAAATGGCCGAGGGCAAAAGAAATGTAAACTTAGATTTATATTTCTCTAATATTCAAGATCGAGGAAAAATATGTATAAAGTACTATGTCTACCTATTAGGAATATATTTATACACAGGTATATATGTATAGCCTAAGTAAATCCCCAAAATCCCACAATATCATTCTAAGAGAAGTTATCATATTTTCCAGAAAAATATAAATTTAAATAGCAATAATACATATATTATATTCAATATATAATTTATAGAAATTATTCCCAATACTAGAAATGGACTACCAAAAATATATATACACATCTATATATCTACAGGGACGACGTTGGTCGCACTACATGTCCACCAGGACTTGGGTTGAGTTCGGGCTAGTTTGGAGCGACCATGTCTTCTAAAAGCCAATAATCTTAATAATAATTAATTTAATTATTCCTAGGGTTATGTCGCGATTTAGCTTGGTTTTTCTAGTTAGTATACACCAATGACTCGGTCTTCTCTACCGTGGCTAGAACACTAGTCAAAGCACTCGACCACACTCTCAGTGCCAAAATTCTTGGTTATCTTGCACTCCGAAACTTAACCGTGACTAAGGCCTTTTATAGTAAATATTTATAAAAATTCTAAAATCACATTTTATTACAAACAAATAAGTAAAATAATATTTTCTAAACTTTCGGAAAGAGGGATTACGAATCTACATACTTC
>JANAVB010027762.1:32500-51301 GCA_029216955.1 Iris pallida
TTCCGACGCCCCCTCCTCTACGCTCAAATCCCTCCTCCTCGCCACCAATGCGCCCGCCCCTCCCTCCTCGCTCGCCAACCCACCCATCTCACTCCCTTCCCCTACCACCCTGGCCCCCCTTCCCCCCCTTCCTCCTTCCTCAGAGCCAGCTCCTCATCGGCAGGCCGCTCCTCGGATGCACCCCCCGAGGTAGCGTTGGGTGCTTCCATCCCTGTCGCCAGTGTTCCGCCAGTGGCGTATCTCCCTTCGATCCCCCTCCCTCAGCCGGCTTTGTTTCCACCCCGTCTCCGGCCCCCCCTCCTTCCCCGTCGACCTTCGCAGACAAGCTGCGCCCGGACCTGGCTCATGCCAAGGCTCCCATTGTCCCCGACATCATTCTCTCAGACATTGAGTACTCACAGGAATCTTTGGTGCCCTCGATCCCCTTCTCGGACCAGAAGATGTCATCCCTTTCGAACTCATTCCCCCACACATTTATCTCAAATTCTCTTCCGGTTGTCCCAAGCTTTCTCGAGCGCAGGAGACGGTAGCTAGCTGGAGACTCACAGCGGACTACCGCGTAGCCCCCCTTGATCCCAAACACATCCTCTCCACCTCTTTTCCGAATCAGATCATAAGACCGTCTGGTCCAAGGCACGTGCAGGGTTGACTCATTCCAGATGAAGGTCGTTAAGTGGTCAGCTAACTTTAGCACGAAAGAGGACTCCGCGACCGTCGCAGCCTGGATCACCATGCCCAACCTTCCCCTCATCCGCTTCGTCCCGACGGCTCTCAACGCATCGCCAACTCCTTCGGCACGTATGTGGCCGCCGCACCAGAGACCAGCAACCTCACCAAAGCCCACTACGCCAAAATATGTGTGGAACTCGACCTTACCACTGAACCACCAAACTTCATCAACATCGAGCTGGGTAACCGGACCCACACCCAACAAATCTCTACGACAACCACAAATGTACTGCAACCACTGCCACTTAAGAGGTCACATCCCAAAGCACTGCCACCGACTCCACCCAGAACTCAAGAAAAAATCAACCCGGAAGGCCAGTGAGCCTACCGAGGGGAGGACACCCTTGCCCCCATCCTCCCCCGCCCAAACAAGCACACTCGATTCGACTCCGGGGACGCCTCGTCGGTCAGTACCGCATCTCCTGCAAAGCTCTGATTCCTCATAGCATCCAAGCTCTCACCATTTTCAATCAGTTTGACGCCCTCGACACTGAGGAAGCGGAAACCCCTGGATTCTGCTTCCCGAACACGAGCTCACCGAGATCACACCATTCCGGAAGGCGAAGAACAATACTCTGACGGAATGAGGCTAATCAACTTCCCAACACCGAAGACTCAGTGGTTGAGACATTAGCTATTCTAGGTCCCGACCTAGTTCAGAGAGGCATCCAAGTTCAAGCTGCAGGCTTCCCTCTTCAACAATCCAATATCCTGACAGGGAGTACCAGTGACTCCATAATCATCCCCCCAGAACATCCCATTGTTGACTCTGCAGGAGAATCGGTCAGTCAGCAAACAGAAAGAAGGAGCAACCACACAATCATACCTCCTCTCCCACTGAGGAAGGACCTTCAACCTCGAGAAAGGCCAAAGCCAACCAAGGACAACAGAAATGGGAACCATCCAAACCAGATCCGCCTCCAAGCGGAACAAACCCCCCAACAACTCCCTTAATGTTTAACATCCTATCCTGGAACGTTCGTGGTCTGGCGAACAAACCGACGATAAGGAGAATAACCACTCTGCAGAAAATCCATAAAATTGACATCTCGTCATTATCGAACCCAAGATCCCCCCCAAAAGACTAAAGTCCATCCAACTGCAGCTAGGTCTTCCTGTAGCCATTGCAGGCAGCCACGATATTTGGATCCTAGGCACGAAGGACGTCCAATTGGAGCCATCCAGGACTCCCGGCAGGCCCTCTCTGCTGGTTTCACCATCCTAATCTCCCCAACCGCGCCATCCTCTCTGCAGTCCACGGCAGCTGCGAAGTTACGAAGAGAAAACAACTCTGGAAACCTCCTCGACATCATTACCTTCATCCTAATTCTCCTTGATTTGCATAGGGGACTTTAATGCGATCACCTGCAGCGCTGAGAAATCCGGGCCGCCCCCCCCGTCACGGCCATGCATGACTTCAACAACTTCATCTTCAATGCCCACTTAACCCCTACCCTTCACCGACAACGCTTTCACCTGGTGCAACATGCAAGAAGGCGACCGGCGTCAATACTCTAGGCTCGACAGGGCCCTCACGAATGCCATCTGGTACGATATGGGAATCACCACTAATCTATCCCACCTCAACTCCACTGAATCCGACCACAACCCCCTTGCTTGAGATCAAGAACAATATTTTCCCCAGAAAGAAATTCCAATTTCTCGACTTATGGACGACGCACCCCCAGTTTCTGGGCATCGTTGCGGAGGCCTGGAACAGTGAGGACTCTCCCAACCCTCTAGTCAGGGTCTGCAACAAGCTTAAGGCCACCAGGAAAGCTCTGTCCAATTGGAGCAAGCTCGCCTACGGGGACATCTTTCAGGCCGTTCGTGTCGCCGAGGACGACGTTACCCGCGCCGAAGCCCTCGTCTCACGGACCGATCGCCCGCGGCTAGAAGAGCTCTCAACCTTACCAAGGCTATGCTCAAATTCAGGATCAAAGTGGAGTCCGACTTCTGGAAGCAGAAAGCGAGATTAAAATGGGACAATGAGGGGGACAAAAACTCAGTACTTTCATGCCTGCGTCAAAGGGCGCAAACAGAAGCTCTCGATTCATAGGACCACCGATGAAACGGGAACATCATTACCGACCAAAAGAGCATCCATGAAGCAGCAAAGGAATTCTATTCCAAACTCTTCTCCAAAGATACAGTCCACAAAGAGATTATTTCTTGACCAAATCCCCTTCTCATCAGTGACACAGACAACGCCCAGTTGATCCATCCCCCCAGCTCAGGAAGTTAAAGATGCAGTATGGGCCCTGAACGAACATAGTACCCAGGACCGACGGATTCTCGGTGTATTTTTTCGCACTAGCTGGGATATCATCAAGCAAGACATCACCGAAGCGGCTATCGCCTTCTTCGAAGGAGCTACTTACCCAAAGGCCATCTCGAGCGCCAACCTATCCTCATCCCTAAAAATGACAACCCGGAGACATTCCGTGACTTTCGGCCCATTAGTCTTTGTAACTTCACCAAAAGATCATATCAAAGGTCATTGCTACCAGAATGGCTGGTCTTCTCCCCAAGATCATATCGGAGGAGCAAAGCGGGTTTGTCCGCGGTAGGAATATCCAGGATAATATTATGCTGGCCCAGGAATTAATCACCTGCATGAAGTTCCCGTGAGAGGAGGCAACATCGCCGTTAAAATCGACATAGAGAAAGCGTATGACAGACTGGATTGGCAATTCATGATCTGGGTCTTCAGAGCTTTCGGATTCTCAAACCTGGACCAATATCGTCTGGAGATCCATTAGCAACTCGTGGTTTTCCACGATTATCAACGGCCATGCAGAGGGATTTTTTAAATCCCAACGAGGGGTGAGACAGGGACCCCCTATCCTCCATGTTTTCATTATTGCCGCCGATGCGCTGAGTAGGAACCTTAACAATATGGTCAACACCCTAACTTCCAGCACTATCATACTGCCAGTGGCTGCCCTATCATCACCCACTTGGCCTTCGCCGACGACTTACTATCTTCTCTTCAGGGGACGAAGGAGCGGTGGAGGTTGTTCATAACACCCTAAAGAGGTATCCAGATGCTCCGGCCAGAAGATCAACCACACCAAGAGCGTTATCTACGTCCACCACAACACCAACAGAGACCACGCCAACAAACTCTCAACCTTAACCTCCTTTAAGGTTGCCAAGCCCCCGTTCTCCTACCTCGGCTGCCCCTTGGTGTACGGCAGGTACAAAGCCAGCATCTTCGAGGACCTAACAGAATCAGGAAGAAATTGGAAGGGGCATAACGCCACCCTATCCCCAGGTGGCAAGATCCTCATCAACCACGTTCTTTCATCCATCCCCATCCAACCCTGGCAGCGTGTTCACCGCCCATCAAGGTTCTCTCTTCGATCGAACAGATCTTTTGTAATTTCTTTTGGGGGCATAGCAATGGCCACGATAAGCACCATTGGGCCAGCTGGGAATCCATGGCTCATCCGACTGGCATAGGGGGTCTGGGATTCACTAGACTCAACCACATTGGCAAAGCTTTCTCGATGAAACTTTGGTGGAACCTCCGTATGACCAACAACTTATGGAGCAGGTTTCTGAAAGCTAGATACTTCAAGCACATCCACCCGTCAAGGGCTATCTCCAACAGCAGATCTGGGCGGCTGGCATCGCATCCTGCACGGGCGTGTCCTAGCCGAGCCCGCGATTAGAGTTCAGCTGGGAGCAGGCAATTCGAACCCATTCCTTGAGCGATGGGCTGGAGACAACTTGATCCCGTGTCTTACTGAGGCCCCGAGAGATTGTAGGATCAGAGACCTATGGGACCCCCACCTGACGACTGGAACTGGGAGCAGATTCGCGTGTGGTTCGGTGACGAAACGGCGAATAGTATCCGAGAGAGAGGGATTCGGATCAGCGATGAGGTCGACGTGTTAAGATGGACCCTCGAAGCTTCGGAGGCATTCACAGTGAGGTCTACGAGAATCGCCATCATTGGAGCCGGTCAGCCCCACCTCCCTATGGCCAACTTCTGGCACTCCTGCATCCCCAAGAAGTGGTCCTTCTTATTGTGGCGTGTCATCAAAAGGAAGCTACCCACAGACGACATCCTCAACACCATCAGGATTAGCTTAGCATCAGCCTGCTCCTGCTGCTCGACCGCTAGACGGAGTCCATCGATCACATTTTCCGTCAGGGGGTGCTGCCGGACAGGATTTGGACCACCCTTCACCAGTTTTCAACTTGGAGCAGGGAGGCGGTCGCTTCCACGATCTTCTGGACTCATGGGCCTTCGCATCCCACGGCCACCAGATCGTCGCAGCGGCGGCCACTTTGGTCCTCTGGAAGAATCGCAACAAAGCGAGATACGAAGGAAACCCATACTCGACAAACCAACTCCTCCGGGAAATTGCCCGACAATGTCGGAAGCGGAATGCCCTGTGCTCCCACAGTTCTACAGCATTTTGGTCGGTGCTACCCTTGTAGCTCTGATTTTTAGCTTTTCCTCTCCCTCCTTCCTTTTGTGGTATACTTGTATAGGCTTCGACATTTTGCGCCTTGTATACGGTTATCCGCGGTCGTTGCACCGCCTTTAATAAAAGGAGGGGGTTCGGTAATATATATTATATATATGCGTACGTAAATATTCTAATAAAATCTTAAATTCCCAAATACCCTTTTTCTAGTGTAGGACCTATTTATATAATATGAATATATTTTTAACCTTTATTTGACAAAAATAATATAACCAATAATTTATAATAAGCACCTCAACAGTATTGATTGTAAAATAATAATAATAATAATAATATATAATAATAATATATAATAATAATAATAAAATAACAACAACGAAATTCAATAAACCAATAATGGCGTTTATACCATTATATACAGTCTAATAATTCCAAAATGTACAAGGACCCATTTTATACAAATATATTGAATATCAACTAATAATATTTATAATATTTAATTAAGAATACTTAGAAAATTTCATTAGATCATTAAAACGGAATACAACACCATCATACCAAAATACATCAACACGAATGTCATTAGACGTCCCGCATGACTACATGGGCTTGGCTTGGTTCGGGTCCATTCCAGGGTAGTTTGGTACAGCCGGATTCCCTAAAACTCAATAATATAATTAATACGTAAATAAATCTTCGGTAAGGGTTAAGTCACAACTTGGCCTAGTTTTTCTAGTTAGGATATCACTATGGCTCGACCTTCCTAGGCATGGCTAATACACTAGTCAAGGCACGCCATGCACTATCCGTGCTGTGATTCCTAGTCGTCTGGTACTTAAAACTCAACCATAACTAAAGTCATCTACCGTAATAATTTACTAAATAATTATTTATAAAAAATCTAAAAATTCTATTCAAATAAAATAAATAATATTAAAAATATTTTAAATTTTTGGGAAGGGGAGCTACAAGCAGTGCAGGCTTATCGTCATCGACTTGCGTCAGATGGGCCAGCTCATCGTGCTTCATCTTGCGGCAGTCCTCTGTCTAGTAGCCATAGATGCCATAATTATGGCACTTTCCTTCTTGTCACGTGTGCCACTGGATGCATTACCGTTGCCGTTGTTTATGTTGCCGCGGCCACGACCTCTTGGCCCATCGCGCCCGTGACCACTGCTTCTGTCGCCATCGGAGTAGGCCTCGCCTTGCTTCCTCTGCTTCATGCGAGCGAGCCACTTCTCTTCAGAGAGGAGAAGACGGCTACCTATGCTGCCAGATTCGTCGTCGAGATCATACTGCTCCTCGACGGCTAGAAGTTGACTGGTAAGCTCTTCAATGGACAACGCCATAATATCCACAAGGGTCTCAATGGAGATGGTGACTTGTGTGTACCTAGGCAGAACAACACGAAGAAACTTCTTAACTACCTTTTCGTCAGCCATTTAATCATCGAGTAGTTGTAGGTCGTTGACAAGTCCCGTGAGCTGCATCACAAAGTCCTCGATTGACTCACCGTCCTTGAACTTGATTGACTCGAAGTCGTTGCGTAATTTCTGTGCTTTGGCCTCGCACATGCACTCGACCCCCATTTGCTTCACCTTTATAGCTTCCTATGCTTCCTTCACAGTATCTTTCACCGCTACTGTTCGCAACATCTTCAGCAGCACGACTCAGAGTATGATAGACATGGCCATCCTATCATCATGGTAGTCGGCAACCCTAGGTTCGATCGCCTCCTACAGGCCTTGTGCCTGTATGTTGACTCTCATTAAGAGAGCCAATCTGCTTTGTTGGTCCGTGTCAGCATTGGGTACTTGACTTTACCCCATCTCTCATTCACTACCCGCTCTATGATGCGGTCCTCGCCGCTTCCTCTGCTACCATCATCGATCCTGGCACACGGTAAGGTGGAAGGAACTCGATTCCAACATCGTCACTTGTTGGCTCTGTAATGTCCCATACTGTACGGTGTATTACGCTGAGTTGTTGACTCGAAGAGTTGTGTTGACTCGAATAATGCATCAATTCAAATTGATGCAAGAGTTACGTCAGGCGGAAGAGAAAGCTTTGAGTCGGTTCGAAGACCCAATGAATTGAATCGATGCAATGCATAAGTCCGATTTGAGCAATTATTGATTTTATTTGATTTCGTGCGCGAGATACGCTTTTACACTGGATTATAGAGGTCGACATTTTGCCTATTTCACAACGGTGTCTGCAAAACCAAAATGTCGTCTCACAATGAACTGTGGCATGGGAACGATAAGCCGAATCAGTCGAGTAGCTCAACGAAATGGCTAAGTCGAAGAGTTGGCCGTGCAACTAAGTTATGAAATCGAGCCGCATCGGCTTTACGAAACGACAAGGCATATCGGCTTAAGGTGGGCGGATTCATGACCCTTCTCTCCTACTCCTTCATACCTAATAAAATACACCCTGATATGCTAGTGTTGCTATCGAGTTAGCGAGTGTGGCTTAAATCGAGTAAAGGTCTTAGTGTGTGTCGAAATTAAGATAAAATATTGAACAATCAACATTGAGACGACGTGCATCAAGTGCACGGGTCATGGTAGGATGGTGATGGTAGAACATTGAAAGGCAATATCGAGATGTGTATTACGTGCACGACTCCGAAAACATTAAACACTAGGCCTAGAATAATAATTATGTCGTTGAGAGTGCCTTTGTGCACGGAAGCTATGCAATGACTAATTAAGCGAAATGGCAAGTTATGGTGCAACGCCATGGAACCTGTTGTGACATCGAAAGATATACTTCGTGTATCGAAGTATACAGTTGTGGTATAGATGCCATTATAAATAACTTATGAGTTGAACACGTTGAGTATAAAGATTATAAAACCTAAGCGTTGGGGCGTCGTGCATCAATACGGATGTATTGTGATGTAACGCCGATGGAACTTGAGATAGATTGACGGAATATGATTATGAAACTCGAGATTGGTTGGAATGATATGACTTGCTTGCTATATGCACGTATTGCAAGGTCAATGGACTTGGATGGCCCGTGCACGGGTGTGGCTTCCCTCGAATTGTTACGATCGGGGCACCGAGACCGTTCAGCCTAGGAAGGAATTATGTTTGGTATTTATGGTGCACTTCATTAGGATGGGTTGTGACCGACCAATGTTTGATAAGCGATCGCCTGCTTACCCGTTGAGATACCAAGGCCATTATGACACGGAACGTCGTGACCACTTTCATATAGATAGGGCCGATAGGCTGAGATTAGAATTGGGTGCAGGTGCAGATCTTGCCACCCTTATGATTATGCTTAAGATGATTGGTTCACTACAACAAAAAATCCTTTTAATGACGGCTAAAAAGCGTCATTAATGACGAACCATGACGCTTTTTTTCCAAAGCAACTGTTATGAAAATGGGTGTTATAAATATTTTTTAAAAGCGTTATAAAAAACCGTAATGAATAGTTTCTATAAAAGCGTTATGAATAGTTATATAGTACACAATTCAGGACATTTTGAAAGCGTTATGAATAGATAATCTGTATAAGTCAATGCAGCACATTTACACTTTATACTATTCAAATTAGCATATTTATAACGCTTTATACTGCACATTATATTACATTCCAAAAACTTAACATTATATATCGTCATCTTTATTACATTTCTCAAAATAGAGTATATATCAACATCTTCATTACATTCTCAAAATAGAATATCTAAATACATATATACATTTACAACTACCAAAATTGTCCACATCAAAACTGTCCACAGAACATGTAGCAAAATCCTGAAAAAGATAAAACAAGGTTCAATATACTTTGTAATGTAATGTAAAAATTTCAAGAAACGAAGGACTTGTACACATTTTTTAAACTTTAAATGGAGAAGAGGACTTGTCACAATTGCAAGTTTGCATGAAAGAACAAGATGTAAAGAGAGCATATGGCCAAAAACAATCTTCATATAACTAGAATTGACTAACCTTAAGTTTTAACTTTTTCTTGCATGAAATTTCTGGCTTAGAGTCTGTATATCTCAACTTGACCTTTGCTTTATCAAGCTCCTTACAGTTTCCTTTTCCCTTGCAATGAAAGATGATGACAAACATGAAACTTTCTTATGGAAAGTATGAATTTGATAAAGGAGCTCATCCTTCTCCAGATCAAGTTAAACATATTGTCCTACCAAAAAACCAATAATAAATCAAATAAAAAACATAGAAACAAAGAACAATATCAGTTGTTAGTGGTCCAAGAGTATAAAAGGGTGCCTCATTGCACCATTGCAGTTATTTTTCCATTTTTGTGGAATTTTATGCATAAGAATATGTCCAGGTCCTTCATTCATTACCTAAATAGTTTCTATGATAGTTAATGTATCATTTTGCGGAATTGAATTGCCTCAGCCGCAAACCAACTCCGAATCGTTTCATCATGTTGAGTGAGGAGTGATTGTGTTTAGCAGAGGCGTGGTCACCAGCAGCAGCATAAGATTTTCGGTTACACAGATAAGTGTCGAGCTGCAAGCAAATTAAAATGGCTACACTGAAATTGGACAAACACATCTGTAAGCACCTTATATTTTTTTATGGACCCTAAATTTGTAAAACTCCTTTAGAACTGATGCAATTACGCTCTTCACATTTTCTTCCAGAAACTAATGATACCATCTGCCAGAGATTTTAGATTGCCCCAAATACTTGATCTTTTTTGCAAAGATGAACCTTATTCTAAAGGTTCTGGCTTTTCACTACACAGAATACAAGAAAAACTATGTTACACAAAATCAATAATAAGTTCAACAGATCACAAAGGCCGAAAATTATACACATAGAAAGAGGTACAAATAATGTGTAATTGAGAAATAGAAATGGTATTAGGGTCGTAATTACTCGAGCTTAATATGAATTCATGGAAGGCAATGCATATACTAACTCCCCAGACTAGTATATAGGGAAATAGGCAACAGGGTTCATAATTTCAATTTTAAGGCCGATAGAAAAGTTTTCTTGTTAGCTACTAAAGTAAAGATCGCAGACTGAAACGACAAGAATACAGACTAACTTGCATAAACTAGGACCAATATGGTAGCTAGCAGCGAAAAATACATGGTTGTGATAACAGAACAAATGATGGAATGCTAAAAAGATGATGGGAATAATGCATACACTAAAACCATTCCACCAACATTTACTTCTGCTTTTAAGTCAAACTTTACCTAGCAATTTTCTCAGTCATGGAGAATTCTTCAGTGCGTCTCTGCTCATCGCGTTTGTTAGAACCAATTGGTTCCTGTTCCATTACAGTAGATACCACATCCTGTCTGCCACCTTGTGTATCCAATGGTGGGACGTTAAAATGTCTAGTTTGCTTTGGACATCCACAAAAGCCGAGGGAGCAGCCTGAATATAGTGCAAAGCCATCATCAAACATAAGTGAAAAAAATATGGATACAGGAAGCTTACATGAAAGCTTCTGAAGGTGTCAATTAATTTATCAAGAGTCTTGCACAAAATAAGTCCACATATTATTTTGATGCTTTATTATTTATTTTTTGCTCATCTTAGTATAGAAGACTTCATATAAAAAAACTCTCAGGTAAATGAGATGTACAAACAATTATAGAAAAAAATTCAATTTTATATTAATAGCCTAAACCCGAAACTCTGACTAAAAAGTAACAAACGTACAAAACCAAAACTCATAAACAATGACGAATCAAGACTCTGACCTTGTTTCAAACCTTTGACTGACTTTCATATATCACGGAAAAGGAAGTGGATTGCTAGAAATTGAATTCCTCGAACACAAATTTCTCGAATTCACGGTCTAATTTATTCTGTTAGGTAACATGCTAATAATATTCATTTTCAATTCTCAAATTTGGTTGGACAGAACTGGAATTCAATGGATCAGAATTTTGTGCTTAGCTTGGCTCAAATAGATGATATGGTCACCTTTTTCTAGGAGTTGGAAGTTACCTCCCATGTTCGCATAACATCAAGACTAAATAAATTTGTTGCAGACGACAGACAAAATAATTTTATTGTTATGTACGCAACCATAAACAATGTGCAAGTGCAAGCAATATAAAAAAACTGTGGAACAACCATTATTATATTAACAACAGTTTTTTGATAGTTCTGCTTATGCCAATTGAAAGAAGAAATAACAGAAAGATGCATATTACAAATGGATCTCATACACATTATGGTAAGAGGATTTTGAAGACATCAAACTAGTTGCAATATATAGTTTTGGTAGTGGAAACACGCATTACCTGAGATTTAGTAGGAGCATGATTAATAACTTCCCTTTCCTCAGTTGAAAGCCCAAGAGTATCATGAACTGTCTGACCAGTTACACCATCTTCAATTTGCTTGCTTGAATGAATAATTTCTTCAGTAAAATGGCTCATAGGCTCTTCTGCGAAACCTGTTCCACCATTAATGACGTTCTCTTTGGATCTTATCCCAAGTTCCACGGACTTTAAAGTCTACTTTGGTCTCAACATCCACAGAAATTGATGGATCAGCCTGAATATTGTGCACAATTATAATCAAACAGAAATACAAAAATATAGGGCATTAGAAGCATATATGTATAGGCTTCTTACGTTACTAATTCAGTCTAGTCTCTCTCATACAAATGAGCCCATATATTTTATGATGTACAACTTTTTTCACCTTTTTTTTTATCTTAATATGGAAGACTGTGTATTAAAGCCTTAATAAATACTAGATAGACAAAACTATATAAATAATGACTAAATACATTAGTAATGCAATCTTACATAAATAGATGAAACCCAAATATCCGACCCGAAACTAAAAGCAACACACAAAACAAATCTTGCAAAAGAATGGGAAGCATTGTTTCAAACCTTTGCCTCTTATATCATCAAAGAGGAAATGTAATTAATCCAGATCGATCAAATTACAGTTTATAATTTTCCTAACTTGAAGAATTTGGAACCGTAGAGAGGGATTACTTGTGGAAGGACCAAGAAGATAGGATAATGGTGATAGCACCCCAAATATTGTTTTACTAAATATTAACCAATTTGAGTTAGAGAGCAAGAAATAAAGAACTGAGAAAAAGCTCAACAAAATAAATTCTAACAGTTGACTACAAAGGAGGCTCAATTATCCCTTTTAGACTCATTGGCAACTTAAATATCTAGTAGGGATTAGGAATATTTAATCCCCCAAGGACTATGTTAGAAATCCAAACCTATGCCTTATTACTTGTCATAAAGAACAAATAAAAAATGGAATGGTATCATAATCATAAAAAATATGAATACAAAAAAGATTCCCTCAAAGAACAATAATCCTAATTCTAAAAAGAAGGAAAGAATTATTAATAGAGATCCTCCTAGATCTGTACTCCCACGAGCTTATAACATAGGTTGAGAAAAGATCTTCAATTCTAGACAAAGCATGTGACATCACTAAACCTAGCTGGAAATAAAAAATACATAAGGCAGTAAAATTACAGAAAATAAGATATCTAATATATTTTACAACAGTTCTGAATTGATAAAATTAGGATTTAGGGTTTTCCCAACAATAACTTCCCAGTATTAATCCACTCACTAACGAAACTAGACCAAGCTAGAGAGAGAGAGAGCATACAAAGCATGTGATGTCAATAATCTTCAACAGATCTGAATTAATAAAATTAGGATTTATGATCTTCCCAATAATCACCTCTGAGCATTAGGCCTCACAATCTTTGGCCTGCAGAGGTGAGTTTAGGTGGCTTGATAAAGGAAAGGGGCAAACGGGGAAATGCTTTAGGTAACTACAAGTACCATCGGATTGTCTTTGAGAGTGAAAAGAAAGAAAAAATGTATGCATAAGCAAGAGGTAGAGAACTTGATGAAAAAGGGCACAGAAAATTACTTATGATGTTGACTGAAGAAAGCTCAGGTTGACAACCTCCAATATCTTATTAGTTGGATTTAGAATAAGTTAAACACTAAGGATTAAATTAGATTTCCTATAAGTCCCTAATTACTTTCATAAAAGAAGAAACTATATAAAAGAAAGAATAGTGTTCTAGACCTAAAAATTAGGAATACCAAAAAGAGTATCTCTAAGTAATCCAAATCCTAACAACTAGAAAATGATTCTTAGTATAGATCCTCCTGGCTCCGTAATATTCTTAAATAAGGGCTTAAATGGATGCAAGGAAATGGGTTGCTAGAATGAATTCCTGAAAATAAAATTCCTGGAATATCCAGCTAATTTTTTGCTTTGCAGACAAGCTAATATGCATTTATTTTCAATTATCACATTCCTTGGACAGACCTAGAATTTGTTTGATTAGAATTCATGTGTTTAGTAGCCAAAACTGATCATATAATCACCCTTCCCAGGAGTTCAAATTTTCCTTCCATTTTAGTAAAATGTCATATTTATAAATTTGTTTGCAAATGACAACCAACATATGAATAAGGGGCATCAAGATATCTTACAAACGGTTCCCATATAATATGGTATGAGGATTTTGAACTGGCCAATATTCAATGGTAATATATATTGAAAATCGAAACATGCATTACCTGTGATTTGGAAGAATCATGATCAGCAACTTCCCTTCCCCGAGTAGAAAGCCTAAGAGGATCATTTTCCAGTATTTCTACATTAATCTGAGTATCAGGAACCGTCTGACCACCCAGAGGCACATTTTCCATGATACTATTTCTAGCTTTGGACAATAATTTCACATCCAAATTTGGATAGATGACCTTTTCCACTCAAAACTGTCCGGAGGGGTGCTCGGTTGCCCGCTGCTTCTCGTTCAGGTGACCCGGCTGAGCTGTGGCGAACTCGTCATCGCCACCGCGAGTACAATGTCGTGTTCGACATGAGGGGCACCATCGTCCCCCTCGACGGCATGGTCCACCGGTCCTTCTTCTTCGGCCCCGATGAGCTCTCCGCTCTGAGGAAGCACGTCCCGGCCCGCCTCTCCAAAAATAAAATCGGGGCTAGGGTTAGGGTTTGTGGGAGGGGGCATTGGGGCTAAGGTTAAGGTTTGTAGGAGGTTGAAAGAAGGAGGAGAAGGTGAAGATTAGAGTTTAGAAAAATTTTAGGGTTCAGGGAGATGGAAATGAGCAAAAAACTGAAAGGGCTTTGGAAAATTTTAGGGTTCAGGGAGAGGAGGAAGAGGGAGAGGAGGGAAGCTCTGAAAAAGATCGGGTGTGAAGGGTTTTGTTGGAAGTTTATTAATTACATGTTTGCCATCGCTCTAAAATATTAATAACGCTTTATTTTATAAACGTTATAAAAAGCCCAGAATTAGTCCAAACCGTTATAGAAAAAAGGTATTTCGAACTTTGATAACGCTTAGGTATCAGGTGTCATCAATACGTCTTATCGAGCGTTATTAATAGGCCTTTTTGTTGTAGTGGTTGGCTGCGTGATTTGTTGTCCGTTTACAGGCTAGGTAATTCGAGACAAGATGTGCACGATCAATATGGTTGTTAATATTATGTGGCTAACAATATTTGTTGTCACGACCCGCACCCACTGTGAGGGTACAAGGACGTAACAACGCCCAGCCTACGCCGCAGTGTCGGCGGTAGAACGCTGTCCTAGGTCATAATATCTAACAGATAAGGGTAATTTACAGTTATACTCTCCGAATGGGGGTGACATAGCAGAATATAACTCAACCGCATCTAAGGTAGAACATGAAAGGAAAGATAGATAAATATCCATAAATGAAAACACAGAGATACAACCCAGAGTTCTAAGTGTCTAAATAAGTACATATCCCAGAAATATCCCAGAATCTAACTACAGTGATCCAGAAAGTAAAGACAACCCTAATCTAGAGAAGTATCATCCACTGCTAGCAGGTCCAAGTCACTAGTGATGTCTAATGCTGCACCAAGAGGGATAGACCCCAGAGCCTCATTATTCACTGTAAAATTTTCAACAGGTCCAGTCAGGACATGAGCGAGTACAATACATCTCAACAAAAATCATAACCGGTTAGGAAATATAAACATGCTAGAGAGTAAGATACAGGATCTAAAGAAATAATATGATAAAAAGAGAGAGAGAGACTGTAAGTAAATAGCTACAATATATAGAGAACTAACAGTGCTAGTGATTCAGAGCACAAGATGGTTATGTAGACGGCACGATGTTATACACGAGTAATCTACAGAGGTTGTACACGAGTAATCTACTGGGTTGAATACATAACCACTTCTACTCCCCCGCCCCAATCAATACACAAGGATCCAGTTACGTTATGTTATTGTACATGAAGGTCATGCGAATATATAATTATACACGATTCACACGTTTCGTACACGAATGTAACAAATACAAAGAGTACACGATGTTCTCGATAAAGTACACGAACACGAATATCCGATGTATCCGCTAAGGGGGATAACATCGCACAACCAGATCCATATAGTACTAATCCGTGTTTCCAACGTGTCAGCATCATGTAAAGTAATTTAAAGCAGGAATATAATCCTAAACAAGAGATAAAATGATCAGAGAATGTACTCGCCTGTATCCTGAGAATCTGGAGAATATATACTGTCCGAGGAGTGGTGTCTGGCTCCTATTAGAACAGCACAAGTCACAACAAGTCCAGAATGATAATAAGATGCACTACAATGCATTCTACATGAATCTAGGTCAAAGTCAACTCTGGTCAACCCTAGAAGTCAAACTAGGTCAACCTAAGTCAACTAGTCTATACTAGTCTAACTAGTCTATTCTAGGTCTAACAAGACCACATAAGTCTAATCTAGGCTCTATACTGACACACAGATACACCCATAGGCTAAGAGACTAGGCCATAGGCTATTAGGTAATACCATGCCTAACCAACCTACAAATCCCCTATACACATGACAATACCTATATCTAAAATACAATACACATATTACTATATTAATATCTATTAAGAATACATAAAACATGTAGGCTGCCTATATGTATTCTACACATACAAATATCTCTATATATATAAGTACACCCAAATATAGAGGATACATACATTTACCTACATCTCATACATATATATATACATGTAGAGAAAGGAAAAAGGGAATGTGTGGTGGCGTAGACACTTGGGTGTGTGTGATAAAAGAGAGTGAAGGGGTCACCTGAATATGTAACAAGAGAGTGTCAAGAGTGACTGTCATGAGGACAGTGTGGTGTACATGTCTGTGTGTGTGATTAGGATAGTGTAATGGAAACCATGTGTGTGTGTATTCAGTTTTAGGGAAAACAGGAATAAAGGGTGTTACATAGAGTGTGTGTGTGTTAGAGATATCCATGAGATCATGTGTGTGTGGTATATGAGTGAAGTGAGGGACATGGCACTTGAATGTGTGTGCACAGCCATATGAAATCAGTGAAAGAAACAGTGGCAATACATTATGAAAATCAGTGGCAATGTGAAGGAAAAAATCAGTAAACTATTAAGCAAAACAGTGAGCAATATAAGTAATCCTAATGACAGAAAACCCAAATATTAGTTCAAAACAGTCCTATCCTCACACAGTAAAACAGTCCAATAATTTCCCAGATTTAAACTCATATTCTAATACTTCATACTCAGATTTAACATGGAATGAGAACTCAGGTTTAAGAAGAGTGAAATCTGTTAACACAATCTCAGGTTGTTACACACATGAATTTTTAGTTTACATGAACTCAGTTAAAGCAAATTGATTCTCAAGTTTACATAAAACTGGGAACTAAATCCCATCTCAGGTTTTGTGCCTAAACAGGAAACAAAGAACAAAAAGAAAAATCAGTTTGCAGTAAACAATATGGTTCAAAACCATTTCAGGTTGTAAATGAACTGAAACACAACTAAAACCCAACTTAATAAATCAGTTTAGGTGCAGAACTCTTCTCTGGTTTTAAATGACAGGAACATCCCATCTCAGATTAACATTGAACCTAATCATAGTTAAGACACATCCATATCAGGTTAATGACAGTTTAAAAGAACCCAACACCCTCAATTCATACACAATGAATCTCAGGTTCATAAAACCAATGAAAGGGAAATCAACAACCTCAGTTAACAGTTAACTTAAAAAGGAAGGAAATCAATTCAGGTTCTATAATCAAAGAGGGAACTCAGTTAATGGTGAGAAACTCATGAAGCAAAGGAATGCAATATCAGTGAATCACACAAGTATCAGGTTTTAGTTAACTGGGAACACCATCCCAACTTAGGTTAGCACATGTAATGTAAAAGGGAATCAAATTACCAGGTTTTAAACTATGAATCTCAGTTTATACATGAACAGGAAAACAACTTCAGTTTAAAACAGTTAACCCAACTTGAACACTAAATCCCATTCTACACATTCCAAAGCCTAACTTGAATGAAATAACTTAGCTAATATGAAATGTAACATGTGGGGATCCAATACAGTTGAGAATCATAACTAATAGGGAATTAAAATGGTTCGGGAAAAACTGGAATAGACAGTATCAGTCATTGTATCAGAAATAACTCAAAACCCATGTTCGAATCAAAACACAACATTAAACCCAAACAAATATGTAAAACTAAAATAACAGAGATTAACCATGATATTTAGGATCTAACTAATCATTAAAACATCATTTAAAACATTAAAAACGATTTAAACACAGGAATACAAATCACAGAGCACGCACGCACACAGTGTGTCCCCGTGTACACGGAAATGCGTGTCTGACACGACACGAGAGCTCGTGAAATTTTGTGAGCCTCGTGTCAGGCAGTGCACCAACCACCATGTCAAATTTCTCGCGTCGAGGTGGCATATCCTGCGCGCAGTAGCCCCCGAGTAGCAGGGGAGCTACAGTGCCGCACGCACGCACCCGCACCCGCGTGTTCCCGTGTCCCCCACGACTCGACATGACACAAAAATCACCACACGATACTAGAAAACCCTAAGCAACACCTAGGACTAATTTTCTATTCAAATAGATACTAAAAAATCATACGAAATACCCATTGGGGCATTTCATCAAACACCTAATATAATACACTGATACGTGTCCAGAATGGACACGAAAGGATACGAAAAATTGGGGATCCCTATCCTATAGTTAGGCTAGGGTAAGGGCATCCCTAAAATGATTTTTAGCAGAATTTATGAACAAGGGAAAGGATTATACCTATAGGTGAACAAGCTCTCAAAAAGCTCCAATGAAATGATTCCTCAAACCACCAAAAGTTCTCCAAATTGATTCCTTCCGGTAAAAACTCAATACCAACAACAGAACAATGGATTTAGGTCCTATTGCAATTTATTTGAAGGAATTTGGAGAAGAAATGGATTTTCTAAGAATTTACAAGGATGGGGACTCACCTCTTCCAAATGGCAAAGTTTTCTAAAAAGGCAACCCTAATTTTAGGAGCATATAAATAGGGGGGGCTGACCATAGTGGGCTGGTCAGATTTTCTAGGGTTAGGGCTTGGTTCAATGGGTGTGGGCTATGGGCCATTAAGCCTATTAGTCATAAAATGACTTGTGACTTCACAAGCCATTTCTTAATCAAACTAGCTCCTATTTTTACCAAACTAATCCCAATGAGTCAAACCTCACTAACTTAAGTCAACCTAGGTTTTCATATCCTAACCACTTAGT
>JANAVB010027763.1:0-86028 GCA_029216955.1 Iris pallida
AAGAGAAGAATAAGGAGAAGGAAAAGAATAAGATAAGGATAAGAAGAAGAATAAGATAAGAAGAAGGGAAGAAAAAGGAGAAGGAGAAGGAGAAGAGAAAGGGAAGGGAATATAGGAAATCAAATTAGAGAGTTTGTGAGTGGATAGGATTTAGTGAAAGGGTGAAATTGAGTTCCGAGTGTCGGAACGCGTCCAAAATTGGATGAGACTTAGATTATGTGAATTAAATTTGTGGGTAGGCTTCCGAGTCAAAATTGGGGTTCGTGTGGGAGAGACATAGTTATCGCACGATATCATTGAGTATAGCGCGATACTCAAGATAATCGATGAATCGTCAACATACGCCGTAAGATGGACTGGATATCCACTCTACCTAGGAAGCTTGGTAGTAATGATAGCGTAGGCTAGTATCCTACAACCCTAGAAAGTACGGGTCGAAATACCAAGCGTAGGTAGCCTAACTTGGTATTGGGCTAGGTTAGGAATTTACCTTTGTAAAGTTAAGATATTGGCCTACGGCTAAGATATGGGTTTCGGAGTTCAAGATGGACTTGGATATGGGTTGTAAGGATTGGTAATGGTTAGAAATAGTCGCCTAGACCTAGTCTTGACCTTGGTTGACCATGGTTGACTTTTTAGACCAAAAGTCAACCATGGGTCAACACTTTATCCAATTTAGTCCCAAATTCCATTAGACTTGAACAGTTGACCAAAAGTCAACTGTTAGTCACCATTGACCTAGGGTTGACCTAGAGTTGACCAGAGTTGACCCGTTGACCAAAAGTCAACTCTAAGTCAACTGTTGACTTAAATCGACCTAGTTTAATTCCGTTTGACTTGTATTGACCTAGTTTGACCTGGTTAGGCCTAATATGACTTAGGTTGACCCTGTACAATCTAGTTTGACATGTCTTGACCTAGAATGACTTAATAGGATTTAAATTGATTTGACTTTACTTCCTAAACATAGTATTGATACGTCTTGTTATCTATAGGTCCTCTGTATTGGATCTAGTTGACATATTATATCATATCACAGGCAAGTACATTCTCTGATAACTTTTTCCAATCTATGATAACTGTTATGATTCATGTACTTAGTGTAGATATGCTTATTCCTGACACATGGTTCTCACGGATTGGTATTCCTGTATCTCGACGAGAGATGTTACTCCTTGTTAGCTTGGGATGTATTGTGCAAGCTCCCTTATAGCTCTTGTACAATATATGGTCACCGATTCTAGAGAAGATTTGCTTCCTTCTCATAGAATCCCGTGCAGTGACGTGTCCTGTTTGGATCTATTCTACCAGTTGGGGGTGGGGGAGTAGTAGCGTATGCCTGTGATCAAATCCATCCCGTATTCTCGAACAGTGTTAGTCATATACCGCACTTATGACTAGCCAGGCCAGTTCCTTACAGGTGCCCAAGCCGGTCACAAGCTGAAACTACTACTCACACACATTGGATAGATGGCTTATCCTGATTTGTGTACATACCATTCAGTTCTACTTTCCTGTTCTAGCTCTAGCTCTACAGCTTACCATGCCATGATACATATATGTACACTCTATGATTTTATTGTATATGCTCTATTTACAGTCTTATGGTTTTTATTCTATCTTGAGATCTGTTATGAAATATATGTACTCGTTCCATCCTGATCGGATATGTTGACAATGTTTACAGATACAGAGGAGGACTATTATTGCACTTACTACGACCCACCAGACGTAGTAGGTTTAGAGACAGATACCCTAGATCAGCAGGGTACAGTACCGCAGGGCGAGACACCGCCTATCCTGTAGATAGAGTAGGTTTTTGTACTGGACCTTGTCTCCAGTCACTCTTGGGACTGTTATTATTTTGGCTTGTATTAGAGACTTTGGACTTGGACTTGTATATTCTTTGTGTTTTGACTTGACATGTTATATTTTCTTGTCGTGTTGTCTTTATCTTTCAGTATTTACTTTATCATCTTAGAGTTGTGATTGAGTACTCAATTATCATTGCTTGTCCTCCGTTCGGAGTTGACCATATTCTCGACAGGTTTTGATATTATATAAACTGTTGTTAGAGTAGTAAACCTACAGCGTTCCACGTCATTTTTACGGTAAGGGCTGGGCGTTGTTACGCACACGTGCCCTTACAGCGGGTGCGGGTCGTGACATCCTCTGACCGTGTCGGCCCGGTGTCCCTAAGCCTCAAAAACTCGGCCTAGAAATAACATCTATATGAATTCTCACATGGTCGCTAAAAATTAATACTAATGCACTAGCATTAAGTAAAACTTCTAAAACTCGGCCTAGAAATAACATCTATATGAATTTTCTACGTAACTAAATATTAATATTAATGAACTAGCATTAAATAAAACTTACGTAGGTGTCCCGGGCCTTGTTGTCTACGAACCTTTCCTCCTTCATGTGCGTGGCGAGGAACAAGGTCACCATATTCGGGTCTTCTCCCGATTCAACCTGTTACAAAATTATTATATGATTTGTCAGTTAAGTTGAAAGAAATATATTACTATAAAGTATTAATTATGGGTATACGGCGAGATAAGTACCATACGGGTGAAGAAATCCATGATGGACCTTGATCCACCACACCACTGTGACCCCGTCTGTCGTGCTCTTTTCGACTTTGCGGACTTCTCCTTGTAGGCTTCCTCCTCGAATCTCCTCTTCATTACCGCCCAGTCGGTGACAGAGATCCAACCCTGAATAGGCTCTCCCCGACGGTCGCGATCCTTTTGGTCGATGATTGCATCCCTAATGAGCTTACTGGCGATGCCAGAAAATATAGCCTCGACAACAGCGGCACGGTGGGGAGGGAAGAAGTAAGTCCGCTGAAAAAATCATAGAAGTACATAAGTTGTAACATAACATACTAAATGTTAAAAGGAAATAAACTTTTACGTACCGAAAAGTGCTCAAACCAGAAGGCCTTCCTGTCGGCCGGAACATCCCTCCAGTTGATCCAGGGCCCCCCGTAGTTCTGTCGCAGGAATGTACCCAGCGACCGGTGTACGGAGGAGGGATGATACCTGTAAAATAGAAATTAAAATTTATTAAACAAGTTTATAATAAATTTAAATAAATTAAATGCAACAATTTTACTTACCGCCTGGTCCGAATGATCCACGTCGAGCCATATCTGAAAAAATACAAAAGTATACCATACTACATCTTAAAAAAATAAAAGTATACCATACTACAGCCAGGGAACGGCGCAAAGTAAACCATACTATATATGAGAAAAAAGTAAACCATACTACATCTGAAAACGTCGCTTATTAACGTTGCTAAAACAAAAGTAAACCATATTACATCTTAAAAAAACAAAAGTAAACCATACTACATCTGAAAATTAAACATATTCAATCCTCTTCTGAAAATTTATCTTGTTTCGATTCCTCTTCCTCTTCCTCTTCCTCTTCCTCTTCCTCTTCCTCTTCCTCTTCACTTCTATCAACTTCCTCTTCACTTCTATCAACTTCCTCTTTCTCTTCCTCTTCTGATACTTCTACCTCTTCCAATTGATGAAACATGTCATGAGGAACTTCCGTTGAGTCCACATCGACAATATTTATAATAAGAGGTAGTTTGTCTTCCTGATAAGCTATCTCATCGACATCGAAGGTATTTTGAGCTTTAATCTTACTGACTGCCCACCAATCTGATCTCCCGGCTCCTCATTTTGGATAGCTGGTAAAGTAAACTAGCTGAGCCTGGCTTGCTAGAACAAACGGCTCATAAGCTTGATATCGATGGCGATAATTTATGTCAACAAGACCATGTTTGTCAACTCTCCAACCTCGACCCTGGATCGGATCGAACCAGTCACATCTGAACAAGACGATCTTACAAGGTTCTATAGCATAATTGTATGTCAGTTCCACAATCTCCCGTAAGACGCCAAAGAAGTCATTGCCTGGGTCGACGTCTTTGTAGTTTGAAGATTTTATGCAGAAACAGCTATTCTTCGTAGAATCCAAATCCAAGAAGTCGTCTCTTATTCGAGCATTTGTTGACTTGAACTTGAAACCATTTACGCAGTAACTTGGCCAGGTCTTCACTTGATAAATTGGCCCCTTGGCTAGAGTTTTAATATACTCATTCTCAAGGATTGCCTCCGGACGATCAACCTAAATACCATAGAAATGATGCTAACTTAATTATTATGTACAAGTATAAATGTACAGAAAAAGTAAATTGTGACTACATCCGTATATATGCTCTCAACCAAAAAGGAAAATGAAGTCTCATTTGCCGTTCTACTTCCTCCTCGGTTGCGTACGGATTGTTGGACGTTACCTCATCCTTAAACATGCTGGAAAGCAACGAAGCATAGGTATATTAGTTATATTCAGAAGCAACGAAGCACGCAAAATAATTTTACTTACCCCTCTAGCTTGTCCACTTCTTCCTCGTTGCAGTTGAGAAATACATATAACATTGCAGCGCTAACCTCGTCATCATTTAGATATCTTTTTTTTATTTTACCAGATGGTTTTTCGTAGGCAGTAAATACTTTCAGCTTTGCCTCAATACCAACTTCATAGCCGTCATCATTTCTGGGAGCCCTTGTTCTGTTTGTAGCAATATGAGGCTAAAAATTCATGGAACAGAAGTTTGAAATCTCCTCAAGGACATATGCTTCACAAATAGAACCCTCCATGCGTGCCTTATTTTTCACCTTCCTCTTGAGGTGGTTCAACTGTCGCTCGAATGGGTACATCCAACGATAACCGACAGGTCCAGCAACAATAGCCTCATTGATAAGATGAATCGACAAATGCTCCATTGAGTCAAAGAATGCAGGAGGAAAAACTCTCTCGAGTTTGCAAAGTGTTACCACAATGTCCTTTCCTTGCTTCTCTAAATGATCGACGAGCAACTTGCAAGAACAAAGATCTCTGAAGAATATGCTAAGCTCTGTTAATGGATCCCAGACTACCGGCGATAATAATTATCGAAATGCAACAGGAATTAACCTCTCCATGAATACGTGGCAATCGTGGCTATACATTTCGGTCAATTTACACTCTTTTATGTCGACACATCTTCTTAGATTGGAGACGTATCCGTCCGGAAATTTTAAGTCCTGGATCCATCTACAAAGTCTCACTTTGTCCTCCTTGTCCAGCAAGTAGATTGCCTTAGGCCGCAAAAGCTTTCACTTCCCGTTGTCTATCATGTGCAATGTAGGGCGTCTGCATATTTCGGCTAAGTCTATTCTAGCCTTCTGATTGTCTTTTGTCTTTCCCTTGACTTCTATTACAGTATTAATTATATTATCAAACATGTTCTTCTCGATATGCATGACGTCAAGGTTATGTCTAATCAGATTTGTGCTCCAATATGGCAGATCCTAGAATATACTCATTTTGGTCCAGTTATGATCTTCGCCAAATCCCTCGCAACGGCTGCTCGTTGTAGGATCTTCAATAGCACTTAGAATTTCTTTTACTTGCTTCCATGTGTCCTCTCCGGACCACATTGGCGGTGGATCGTCCTTCTCCATAGCTCTGGCACGGAATACAGTTCTGTTCCTACGGTACGGATGGTCTTTCGACAAGAACTGCCGGTGACAATCAAAGAAGCATGGCTTTCCTCCGTGTCTCAAACGAAAAGCCTTAGTACGGTCCATGCAATACGGACATGAAAGCCGACCATGAGTGCTCCATCCAGATAACATTCCATAAGCTGGAAAGTCGTTGATTGTCCACATTAGTGTTGCCCGTATCTAAAAATTCTATTTTTTCGAAGCATCATACGTGTACGCCCTTGTTTCCCATAGCTGCTTCAGCTCATCTATCAACGGCTGTAAGTACACGTCGATGTTCCTCTTTGGGTTGTTCGGACCGGGGATGATAATAGTTAAGAACATGTAATGTGGCTTCATGCACATCCATGTGTCGAAGTGCTTCCATGCTTCTCCATCAGATGGGTGATCCAACACTCCTTCGGTCTATTGTCGCTTGTGCCAACTCATATTTTTTGCAGTCTTTTTTACCATGAACAATCTCTGCAACCGCGGCGTCAACAGCAAGTAGTGCATTGAAGCAGTCGATCTTCTAGACTTGCCTGCAGCAGTTGGCTTGTAGCGATCAGTACCACAGAATTCGCACACTTCTGCATCCTTGTGATCTTTCTAGTAAAGCATGCATCCGTTCTGACAGCAATCGATCTTGTCGTATCCCATCCAGAGAGATCTCACCATCCTCTTAGAGCGGTAGAAGTCTTTCGGTAACTTGGCAACCTCCGGCAAGATATCGATAATCAACTCGAGCACTCTATTGTAGCATTCTTGGGACATGTTAAAGTCAGACTTTATGCTCAAGAGCCGAGTGATCACCTCTAACGGTGAATGGTCCTCACAGCCATGGTATAAAGTAGTCCTTGCATTCTCCAGCAACTCCATAAACTTTGCCGCATCGGCATTCGGTGCCTCCTCAGCTGCGTCGTGATTGTATGGATCGAAACTAGGCCCCGCAGCATCGAAGACCATGTTCACGTACTCGTTGTCGACACCAATTCGGTTGTGGACATTCATATAAGGCTCTACATAAGGCTCCGCTTGGAATGCTAAAGGTACAAGCTCTCCGTGTGCGGTCCATTGGTAGTAATTCGGAAGGAAACCCTTTGTGTATAAATGATACGTCACATCCAATTTTGGTTGAAACTTCATGTTCAGATATTTTGCACACGGGCACTTAATGTCCATGTCGTCCATGGATTGAGGAAATGCCTTCGCGAATTGGAGGAATTGTTCTACTCCAGCGATGTATTCATCTCACACATCGCACCTGTCATCTCGAATGCGGTTGTACATCCACGAACGGTCTAGCAGATACATGGATATAGCCATTTCTAGATATCAGCAAATATGAATAAACTTCAAAACTAAAACGAATATACTACATACTACATACTACGGCCGTGACTCGGGACCATTCCTATGAGTCGGGACCATTCCTACTACATACTACATACTAAAATGAATAAACTTCAAAACTAAAACGAATATACTACAAACTAAAATGAATATACTACATACTACGGCCGTGACTCGGGACCATTCCTATGAGTATCGGGATCAAGGAAACTACGTGTTACAAATATCGACACTATCGGTACGTACTACAAATATCAGCACTATCGTGTTATAAATTAACCAACCAACAAAACTATGTGTTACAAATATCGGCACTATCGGTACGTGGTTTCGAATCGGAGTATCACATTTTTCGGTGTCGGAAAATAAATAACTATTACTAAATTATCAGTTTTTTCGGCACTATCGGTGCCCCTGACCCAGCACCCCTCCCCCCTCCCCCCCCCCCTATACCACCCCCTAACCCGAACCCTATCCCTAACCCCTCCCACACCAGCCCCCCTCCCCTCCCCAGCCCCCCCCAACCCCTACACCACCGCTAACCCTAACCCGAACCCTATCCCCAACCCCTCCCCCACCATCCCCCCCTCCCCTCCCAAGCCCTCCCGCCCTCACCCCCTCCCCGCCCCTCACCCCCCTAACCCGAACCCTAACCCTCCTCTTCCCCCAGCACCCCCCTCCTCACCCCCAGCCGCCCTCACCCCCCCTGCCCCACCCCCCCAGCCACACCCCAACCATTCCTCACCCCCAACAACCCGCACCCCCCATGCCCCTCCCCCCGAGCCACCAGTACCCCCCAACCACTAACAACAAATAGAGAGAGAGGGAGTCACGTACCAGAGGAGAGTCATCCGAGAGAGTGAAGTCGCCGGAGAGAGTGAGTGCGAGAGCGAGAGCGCCGGAGAGAGCAAGAGCGAGAGCGCCGGAGGAAGAGAGTGAGAGAGTAAAATGGATGGGGGAAAATGAATCGGGGGGGATTTAATTTAGTTAGAAATTTAGCGACGTTATTATTAACGTCGCTAAATCAGACGTTGTAGCGACGTTTCGCGACGATTAGCTCACGTAACTAGTATACGTCGTTTTCACGTCGCTATTTGTGTCGCTAGTAGCGACGGTTACGACGTTTCTTTTATATGTCGCTAATGTCCACAATTTAGCGACGTATTTGTAATGTCGTTAAATTTACGTCGCTAATTAAGCAGATTTTAGTAGTGATTTGTTATAAAGGTTATAAATATGGGTGCGGCTATCCGCACCCCTTGGATTACTAAGGACACCCAAAAAAAAAAAATCCTATTCTACCCCCCTCCCATGCTCTGTCTTCCACCCCTGCCCACCCCCGCGTGCGACCCCGACCGGCGACCCCGACGGTCCGACCTCCGCCCCCCTCCCCTGCTCCCCCGACCCCCCTCCCCTCCTCCTCTCCTGCTCCCCCGACCCCCTCTCCTCCTCCTCCGACCCCCCTCCCCGCCTCCTCCTCCGACCCCCTCCCCTCCTCCTCCCTCCTCCTCCGACGAACCCCCTCCCCTCCTCCTCCCTCCTCCTCCGACGAACCCCCCTCTCCTCCTCCTCCCACCTCCTCCGACGAACCCCCTCCCTCCTCCTCCGACGAACCCCCTCCCCTCCTCCTCCCTCCTCCTCCGACGAACCCCCTCCCCTCCTCCTCCCACCTCCTCCGACGAACCCCCTCCCCTCCCCCTCGCTCCTTCGATCCCCCTCGGGTTGAGCGGGACGGGGGGGTGTTCAGAGGAGGAGGAGGGAGGAGGAGGCGGGGAGGGGGGTCGGAGGAGGAGGAGAGGGGGTCGGGGGAGCATGGGAGGGGGGTCGGAGGAGGAGGGAGGAGGAGGGAAGGGGGGTTGGTGGAGGAGGGAGGAGGAGGGGAGGGGGGTCGGGGGAGCAGGGGAGGAGGGGGAGGGGGTCGGGGGAGGAGGGAGGAGGAGGGAAGGGGGGTCGGGGGAGGAGGGGAGGGGGGCGGAGGTCGGTCGGCGTCGGTTGGTGGTGGAGAATGGGGGAGAGGGGGTAGAATAGGAATTCCATTTTTTTTTTTGGTGTCCTTAGTAATCCATGGGGTGCGGATAGCCGCACCCTATAAATATATGTATTTTGAGAAAGGGTTATGGGTATATACATGTGCTTATGTAAATACGAAAATATCTAAAATCTCAATTACCATATATTGCTAGTTTAGACAATCAAAATATTCATATTACTAATTTGGTGTAAATAAGCGTTTATATATTTAATCATATGTGCCTATATATATTTATGAGTTGTAATCCACCTAGTTATATACAGCTTATTGTAATAACTATATTAGGTTTTCCTTGCAGGTTGCCAGTGTTCTCCTTTGGAAATGGACTGTAGCAATTAATATCTAGCTTTCTGGCAGCGACTTTAGAAAGGTTGTAATTAGCAAAAGATAGACATCTACGGCATCACCTCGAGACAAATACATAGATTAATTTTATTGACATGGACGTAATGGTACAACTTGTGTGGGCTTCTACTCTCATTTTCTAAATCTTTAGATGGTAATGCCAGTTTTATTCGTACAAGAACACTACTAAAATCGTCATCTTTTTCCATGGCACACACGAATTTTGATGTAGGAAAATCCCAATTCCGAATGATAAATGAAGATGGTAAGTTTCAAGTGTTATCGTGATTACAACGAGGGTACAAAGTATGGTCCTATGGAGAAACAAATATTACTTCTACAACCGCTCTTACAAAGGCAGAAAAGAGATTAGGATGAGTATTCAGAATAAATCTTTCCCAACAGATTTGGTACAACAAGAAGAGAGCAGAAACATTGAAGAGATCTCGCTAGGGTGCTCAAATTTACCGTTGCTTAAAGCAATATTCGACCTTATTCGTCGATCTGGTTCTAAAAATCAGCAAGTTCAGAGTCACGAGCTTCTTGAGTGCTCTAGTGTAACACTTGTACCAACTTCTCTGACAGCACTTAGACTCCTTGGACGGATTGAACTTTCGTGCACCAAACGCTTCGGCAGCTAACTCTCACGTACTATATTCTCTTGTTCTCTATCATTACGAAAAGAGAACAGTAAGAATATGTAGGAAAGCCACTTCCTTAGCAGCCCACTATCCATAATGGACAATGAATACGGAAATAACTACCCATTAAGTGGGTGGTTACTCTCCTTGGAGCAACCGAAGAGGTCGCACAAACGCGACAGCACAACGCAATACACCGCACAGCCTGCTCAAACGCACACACCGCAACCCGCGTAGCCGCTGTACTGTACAACTTGTGCAAAAATGCACCATGCAAACGTAACCATCAAAGCACACTTTTCGATTTTAGTCCGAGTCGCTTAGCTCCTAAGAGAAATTCCCAAAAAAAAGTGACAAAAAATATAAATATTTTTTTGAGTATTTGAACATTGGATCTCCAAAAAAAAATCTATCATCTAAACCACATGAACTACCAGTCTACCACATTCTATGTACACGTCAATATATATAAAATCTTATACTGAAATACATATATATTTTTTAAAAATTCTAATATGGGACTAAAAATCTAGTGTCTCAAAACCTCAACAACAAGTTGTGACATGCTCGTTGAACTAAATCGCCAAAAGAACCAGCTTACAAGTTCAAAGTCCACATGCAGGAATCTGGCCTCGTTTGATTCGCGAAATCATTGGGTTGGAAAAAGAAACTGACTACTTTTATATGTTTGGGTGCCAAAAGAATTAAAGCAGAAAAGTAAAGTGATTTCCAACAAAAGCGAAATTGGGGAGGGGGTATGGGTGAAATAGTTTCATCCATCCCAGCTAGAAATCACTTTCCAACATTGAAGTATTCACTCTACTTTCAAAAAATTTAGACATTTCTAAACGCCGAAAAGGAAAACTAATAGAAATTATAATTATTCAAAGGAAAAAAATGTCAAAAAATTAATTTCCTTATTCATTTTCGCAAAACAAACGGATTTGGTACTTAGGGCCTGTTTGGTATGGGAGGAGAGGAGCAAAAGTGCGGTGAAAATAGAGTTTCTGTCACTGTTCATCTGAGGTGAACTAAGCTGCTGCGTTTGGATGGGGGCAGGAAGTGGAGAAGATGCGGAGAACTCTGACAGTGCAGAGTTGTTGTCCCCTGCTTTCTTCTCCTTCATCTCTATCAAAATTCCATCGCAACTCACGCGCAAGTGAAGACCCCGGGTGGTGGCCCCCCGCAGGTGAAGACCCGGGGTGGTGGCCGAGGGAGTGGTGCTCCCTGCGGGATGAGGAAATCGGCTCCAGTGACAACGACAATACCGCCGCTGGGGACGAAGACGACGATGCCGCCGCCGGGGATGACGGCACCGACAGTGAGGCTGTGGCCGGATTTGGACGGCTCCGTTGAGCCAGCAAGTAGAAGAATAGTAGATGAAGAATCCTTCTTTAAGGAAAAAAAAAAATCGGCTCAGCAAGAAGAAGAAGAGTAGGAGTAGAAGAAGTAGAAAAGAAAAATCCCTCTTTAAGGAAAAAAAAATCGGCTCAGCTAGAAGAAGAAAAAGAAGAAGAAATATTCCTCTTTAAGAAAAAACAAAACAAAACAAAATAGAACTGTTTGGGGGGGGGGGGTGTGGTCGATGCTTGTGAAGTGAAAAAAGAGAGCAGAGGAGAGGAGATGAATCCAAAGCATGGAAATGGAAGACTCTAGAGAAATTTTCTTTTAAATATTTGTTTGGGGTCCGGTCCTTCATCCAATTATATTAATTAGTTTAGTTATGATAATTAATTAATTTAATTATGATAATTAATTTTTTGTTCATCCAATTATAGTGATTAATTTAGTTATAATAATAACAATGAATAATAATAATGATAATAACAATAATAATTAATAATAGTAATAATATACAATATTAATAATAAAATTTACTTTCAACATCCACTTTCAGCAACAATCCAAACAATCGAACTCATTTATTTTCACTTTCAACAACCATCAAAACAATCGAACTTATTTGTTCTCACTTACAAGAGACAAAAAGTACTATATCCAAACGTATTTTGAAAAGTGCTACTTGCTATAAGTACACTGCAATTCAATATATTGTAAGTACCACTTTTACACTTTCGAAAAGTTATCGATATCCAAACAGTCACTTAGCAAGAATGGCTTCCAGCTTGTCAAGTTGCCAATGGATATGGTATATAGTCAGTTACTTTTTATGTTTACAGAACTGTAGTTTTTTCTTTTCTTTTCTTTCCTTCTGAATTGATTTAGTCATGATCGACGAAGTCTTAGTTTAAAAAGTGGAACAATGATGAATCTGGTTGTTGGGAACGAAGCGCAAAAACCGTTCCCCCAAACCAGAAAGTCATGCGAAAGAATCGAGCAAAAGCACACAAACCAAAAAATGCCAAACACAATCGCAGACACAAAGATTTTTGACGTGGAAAACCCTTGCAGGAAAAACCACGGGACGATCGGAGTCCAACCCTGAAGAACCTCTACTAATGGAATAAAGAGAATACACCCTCTACAAGCTCCTCCCGATCCAACACGGATCACCACAACTCACTTGAAAGAAGAAAATTTTTGATTGCGGACTCCGAAGAACAAGAGATGCCGAAAAATTATTTGTAGCAATCTCTCCTTCACAATAGTCTTTAATCCTCTCTCTCTCTCTCTCAAAGATTGTAAAGCACTCTTTGTTTTGAAATAATTTTACAACTAGCATGTATCACCCTTTTATAAGCCCTTGGTAACCCATACATGGAAGGCCAATATATATGGAAACTTCCAATATAAATCAATCATATATTTAATGGAAATCCAATCATAATTAGCTTACCATAATTGAAAACCCAATAATATGGAAAGCTACTATATGAAGGGTCCAATCATAAATATATAATCAAAGTAAATATGAAAATCCAATCATATATTTCCTTACCATATATGTACCAAAATAAAATCTATGCACTCCCCAAGCTTCTCCGACACACGGATGGCGCTCGTCGCTCTCCGGGGTATTCTCCACATAGGTGGGAACCCCACCCACTCCAACTAATCTCCCCCTTCACAACTATGTGGAGGAGGTCGTCATCCGGACGATCTGCCTGCAGTACTCAAACTTCTCCTCGGAAGAACCTTCGTAAGCATGTCCGCTCCATTGTCATCAGTATGAAACTTCTCAAGCGCCGCATCCTTCTTCTCAACCACATCCCGTATCCAATGATACCGAGTCTCGATGTGCTTGGACCGACTATGAAATGTCTGGTTCTTCACAAGGTGAATAGCACTTTGACTGTCGAAAAACAAAGTATACTGCTCTTGCTTCAGTCATATTTTCTGCAGCAGCTTCTTCATCCACAGCAACTCCTTGCAAGCCTCCGTCGCCGTAATGTACTCTGCCTCTGTCGTCGACAAGGCAACACACTTCTGCAACCGCGACTGCCACGATACCGCTTCTCCAGCAAACATCATCACATAGCCCAAAGTCGATCGCCTCGTGTCTACATCTCCAGCTATATCAACGTCAGTATACCCAACCAGCTTCGGCTCGTCACCACCAAAAGAAAGTCTCCAATCGGCAGTGCCCTGAAGGTATCGTAGAATCCACTTGACCGCACTCCAATATGCCCTTCCAGGATTTGAAAGGTACCTGCTAACTGTGCCAACTTGTCACGACCCGCTCCCGAATAATCGAACACGAGTCGGACACGCCCAGCCTTCGTCGTTAGACACGACGAAGTAAGCTGTACCAAGCTAGGGAAAACTAACCAGATAAACATGAAAGTACAGAATCACAGCATCTAAAAAAAATGTATCCCAGAATGATCACCATAATCCATAAATCTAGATATCTTAATGTACCAGAATCAACAGGAATGAAAAGTGCTATGAACTCTTGTAGCTCCCCTTCCCGAAAATTGTAAAATATTTTATTATAAGTTCATTTTTACTTGAATGGTGATTTTATTGATTGTACAAAAAAAAGGGTACTTGCACCATTAGAGATTTATTACTTTTGATTATTAGTATTTATTAATAAGTTATTGAAGAGATTATTATATAATATTAGTATTATTGGTTACAGTATTTTAGTCAAATAAAGGTTATTGGGGTTTATTGAGTTATAGTGATTTTATATAAGTGTAGATATATATAATGTATATATATATATATATTCATATGTAGGGCTATTTTCTAATTGATTATACAATTTCATTATTCATTAGAGAAATCAGTAAAAATAGATATCTTATATAAATAATATTTCTGTGTATAGGAATATTTTATTATGTGTATATAAATAAATGCTCTATCTATGTAACTATTCTAATTATTATTATTTATAATATTTGTACTAAATTATTATTAGACCTTGTGTTTATTTAAATATTATACTATATTTATTAATTATGGATTCATTCATACTTTATATATATATATATATATATATATATATATATATATATATATATATATATATATATATATATATATATATATATATAAGAAATCAAATAATAAAAGAAATTAGAGAAGAAAGGAAAAGGGAATAAGAGAAGCAGTAGCAGGCCCACAACCCGTAGCCTGGACCCAAGCCCTGGGACCAATCTCCCCGAGCTAAATCCCTGTAGAGCCATTTATCCAAAAACGATTGATTGATCAATGAGCCAGGAGCAGCTAACCCATTCCTTCCAGGCCTGCCAGCTCGGCCAGGCCCAAAGGGCCAAGCAAAGCAAACAGAGAACCCATAAGAGTTCCCACAGCCCCGAGCTCTAATAAGCCCGACCCTGTGAAACCAGGGGAGCGGAGAGCCTACATAACCGTGTATAATTGAGAGTTCGAAAAACTTCAAAAAACCGATGAAACCCTAGCTCTCTTCCATCGCCAACCCAATCGCGCCCCTCCCCAGTGCCTGGGCGGCCACCCGCCGCCGCAGTACCGCTGCACGCGGCCGAAAGCGCCGAGGGCAGCGCGCGAGCGCGCACAACCCAACAGAAACGACAGCAGCGGCTATCAGGTAACCCACTATCGAGAACCCATATCTTGTCGTATATTCGATGAAATTGCGATCTACAAAATCCTACGTGTAGCTAACCTATCCATCTAGGATTTCCATTGATCCGTTTGGATTAAAATCGAACAACCGACCCATGAAATCGACGCAAAGTCAGGCGAAAAACCCGTTCGAAAACAGAACGTGGGACAGTCCATCGACCCAAGTTTACAGGCACTTCCTGAACAGAGTAGTGGGATATTTCAAAAACTAATTAATGACAGACCTAGAAGACCTATAGGGCTCCGTATCCCTTTTTGTAGAATCGGATTTTGTTGACTGTGCGTCGAGAAATCCGATTCCGAAGTTGGACAAAAACCTGTTTTCGAAAATCTAGAAATCGCTCCACACGACGTGCGTCACGCCAATCGGGACGACGTGGTCGCGAACCGAAAGCATCGAAAGCTGCGTAACGGCTTCGTGGTCGTGTGGGCTTTGACGAAATTCAAATTGGTCGCGTGTGCGCGACGAATTTGATGCGTATCCGTCGAAATTCACCGTATCGTGCACTTTGCAAATTTCTCAATTACTTTGTGCACGTTCGTCAGATCGAGACGAAACTTGCGCCATCAGGATCGTGTCGTTTTTCTGGTCCTGCATGCCAAGTTTGGTCCAATTCTGAGACAGTTGAATTGTACGTCGTTTTGCGGGCCCCACGGTCCCACTCAACGGGCGATTTTGTGCATGGCCCGCCGGAATCTAACTCTGGACATACGGTTGGGTTCCTATCGAAAAACTAGATCCGTAGACAGGTAGTTTGACGACTTTAGAGACCATTGACTCTGGCACGCTTTTCGGTGCAAAACGGGTCCAACGGTGGACATCGTTTTGACCCGAAATTACCGTTTTGCCCCTGTGTCCAGAATTGGACTTAAGGACAGGCAATCCTAGCTAATTTGACTATTCTGAAATCATTGGTATTGTCTATTTCAGCATCCGGGGACTGTTGTACGGGTTTTGACTATAGTGGCACATTGAGTAGTTCAGATTGTCGGTTTCACCAGCAAAGGACCACAGGCGAGTACAGTTTATTGTCTGCATTTCGATATTAATTTTTACTATATTTCATTGGTTGTGTCATTGGTTGTGTGATTATTTTTCTATTAAAATTGTTGAGTCGGGAATGGGAAGTACCAACGATGTGTGATCTGACCTTAGACAGTGTAGACAGTGTAGACAGTGTAGACAGTGATTATTATTGCAAGTAGACAGTGTAGACAGTGATTTATTTATTGCAAAGTAGACAGTGTAGACAGTAATTTGTTATTGCATTTAAACTGTGTAGATCAAGATTATTGATTGTAGACAATGTTTCTTTATTCAATATTTGTTGTAGACAGTGTAACTTTAGACAGTGTAACTTTAGACAGTGTAACTTTAGACAGTATAACTTTAGACAGTGTAACTTAGACAGTGTAGACAGTGTAACTTTAGACAGTGTAGACAGTGTCGCATAATTGTCCCGAGACCGATCACATATCAAAGGTACTTCCAGCAGTTGGGGAAGGTCTGTTGTGTCTATTTATTTACTATTAGTTTTATGTATTTCCTGTTTATTTTCAAACTCATAATTGATGTCTAACCTTTGTTTATAGTCATCTTCTTTATTTGAAATTGCATTCAGTGGATTGTGCTCGTTCCATTCCTGACTGGAAACCAACATTTTCAGGTTAGCCGTGAATTTTCTTAGCTTGGGAGTGACGGGGATACTTGCAGACAAAAGCCTAGAGACTAGCTAGATAGTTGAGTTGTAGTCATTTCTTTATTTGTACAAGTTTATATTCTTCTACAAATGTAAACTTGTAATCTTTGTAAGTCAAATTAATTATGTGAATGAGCATTGTTTGTGATTTTGATCTTCATGGCCGTGACAGCGTTCTACCGCCGACACTGCGGCGTAGGCTGGCTTGGACACGTCTCGTATCCGTTTAAAAAAAAAACGGGTGCGGGTCGTGACAAGTTTTTGTGGTGGCCCATGCAGGTCAGTTTTCACAAATCATGTGAACTCGTGATAGTACTTAAGTTAGTTGTACTATCGCGAGCCTGCAACTTAAACATGCTCATTCACGAACAAGAATTAATTTAATTTACGAGAATGACTAGGACTAGGAGTCCCTTATACAAATTGACCGATGGGTAGTCTAGGCCATGCAGTTTAGATGAGGAGTTATTAAGGTTGGTAGTTTGTCAAACCCCCATAGGTACACTATTATCTCTTGATATGACGATGTAATCCAAAGTGGATAGATTATTCGCTTGGTAAGACAGGGCTTCATAGAATTATTGATCTAACCTTGATAAATTGTTCAGCTCCTCCTCTTGACCCCTTAGGTATCATCCCCATACCCTAGTCCGAATGGCCCATTTAGTTCCTAGTTGCCCTAAGGATTAGTGTTTTTATACAATTTCTGATTATGTTACCCATATACGGACCTTGAGTTAGTTTCGATTCAACTTTTTCTCAAAGGCTCGAATACACATGGAATAGTTAGAATGTTTGTATTTCTTTTGTCCTCAGTTATTTCTCCCTGTTCAATCCTTTATTTTAAGGGTTGCGACTGATAGGACAAATGTTTACGCTTTGTCTCATATTCAACTTGTTTGAATCTATAGAAGCCCATGAAGTTTACAGATATAGTTAAAAGAATGTTAGTTGACCCATAATGGCAGGACAGCAGCGCACTGTCGCCATTTAATTGAATTATGGACTCACTGCAGCCAGCAGCGCACTGGCGAGACACGACCCTAGAATTGAAATTTTTAAGGAAATTATAGGTTATAGAATATTTCTAAACTATGGCTAGTGGTCCTCTTTGATCATAGTTACCCGGGGTGTCGAGATAAGGTAGAGTATCTGATAGTATATCACATCTGAATCACGGAACCAAGGGTTTACCACAGCCCGATCTTACGGGCGAGGCGTAGTCCTCGGTGAAATGATTTCAGACATGATTACAAGTTAAGGATACTATAGAGGATAGGACAGTGCCCTGTGTGTTCCATAAGATCTGAAGCCAATATTGGTGGAAGTTTGTAAGTTGGATAGTACGTCTCCCGATCTAGCATTCCGTGGTCCTTGTGACCTATTGACGAGGACATCGACTGACACTAATAGGTTTACCTAGAATATGGAATTTAGAATATCCATAACCCATTAGTCGACCAAGTCCTTGTGGATCAGAAGATAGTAGAAAGATTGTATAAGCAAGGACACCAGGTAAGTTTTGATTCTCTCAAACTCGAACTACTTGTAACTTCTTTTCAAAATCTCGCGTACTTATATTTTGACTCTTTTGACCAATGCTGCTATTACAGCCTAGTTTTGCAAGCTCACTCTGTTCTCGAGCTTGATTCGAGGCATATGTTTAGCGGGGACGCCTGCTAACTTATTGTCTAATCAGAATCAGTGTATTATGGTCTGATCAACCATGATGCATTTGGTTCGCTCTTCGTTTGATTACACTACCGTGGATAGAGATATATAGGTATCTAGGATCTCATCCACGACTGCATTGACAATTCCTCTTGAATTATATGTTCGCCCTTGAATCATGAAAATTGTATTCGGTAACAACTCCCTTGAATTCTTTTTGTCTTTGTCTTTCACCGATTTGGAAAGACGAGAGCTCGTGATGGTAGAGAGATACAGAGTATTCCCATGGCTATGATAATGGTAGGCACAAGTGTAGCTACTAACGGCCAGTCCTGTAATTGAGTTACTCGTTCCCCTTTCGACCCCAAACTGTTATTGGGACTTCCAAATCATCTGAATTCGAAAATGATTAGGGTTTACCCTTAGTCGAAATGCCAACCCAAGAGACCATCTATCCTCAAGGAACCAATTGTTGTGAGCCTCTAACTATTTGCTGGAAGCTTGCACTAACTAGCAATCCTTAAACCTTAACCCAACCTTTCCTCGACCAAAGCCCACAGTTTAGACATAAGATGGATAGACAAGGATAGGGACAATTATTTACCGTGACTATGGTAGATGCTCATCCCGAGATTGGATTCCAACAAATATTACCCTAGTTATGTAAATTTTATTATTAAGACCTAACTAGTGTTGGAACACCACAGTCACTAGCTTAGCCAATACCATGGCTTAAATACCCTGTCATAGTATGATCTAGCAGTGGTCAACAGCCCATACCACTAGAACCCTTGTGAAAATAGTCTGACAGGCTTGACACAGATAGAAATTCACGACTCAGTTGATAGAATTCCCTTCATGCGATGTGCCTTAGAGTTGGTTACCCCGTCGACAACTCTCGTATACTGTGGACGAGTAGGTCATTCTAATTTTATCGACCATGTGTCATGGTACACACTCATTTTCCATTTATCGAGGAATGGTCCTTGACTTGACTTACATCTACCGTATTCCATTATGTCGTACCTTGTTCTTTATTACCGAGAATCGAGGTACAATACCCGGACCTTAAAATTCTTCTGACCTCATTATTCCTAAGACCACGACTTAGCTTCTAAGGTGGGTAGACTGTAAACTTCCTAAAGTTTGGAATAAACAAGGATTACCTAGTGATTTAAATAATTTCCATTAGGATGACAATTAGTGTCCCATGGACTCCCACTTTCCTTTTAGACTATTTTGTGTCCCCGGCCGTGTCATTAATATTCGGAGCACGAGACCAACTGTTACCCTCCAACAAACTTCATATGATAGATCTAGACGAGTCCACCTTCATCTAGGTATATCATGTCCCACTCAAACACGTCCCCTTGTACTCTATTTTATGGTAGAATTTTCAGGACGATAGCACTAGCTATAACCCTTACCGTAACAACGGTATACTTTCTGACTTTCTTTAGAGCTTCAACCTCAACCCAAACCTTTCGACCCACTATATGGTTGTGACCTACTGGAAGCCCACTACGCACATGTCACTAGTGTGCCATTTAATTGTGTATTCTCGTGCTACTTAAACATAAAAGACACGGAAGGCGCATCTTCAGGGCTTACAAAACCTATTTTACCAATCCGACTGCCCAACAAGCTCAACCCTTGGGTAGAAACCTATTCTAGGTTACCCTAAACCAGTAGTTATAGTTTTATCTTGGAATCTTGTTCAGTCCATATAGATTGAAATCCAGGGTTCATCCAACTAAAGATTGGTGTCCAATCGGAGAACCCATTAAGACCCAGTTAAACACATCCATGCACACCACCATAATTGACTATAAAATCGGACTATTTGGATAGGTCCCTATACCGATTATGTAGTCTCCATCTCGTAGAATGTGAAGTCATTCGTAACCCTTATTCCGTCTACCTAGGAGTCGCAATACGATCTTGTATTGCATTTATATCTTTTGATTGTGTTTAAATAACCACGGAAAAGATCACAATTTTGATTTCTCAATTTCCGTTCCATTATAGAACCTTATTTGAATTAGAATTTTGAGAACGAGACTTCTGTATTGCACGGATTGCAGGCCCCTCTAAGTAACAAGTGTCCTTCGATTTAACAGGTGACTAGACTAGAGTAGCCTCGTATAGCAAATAAGTCATGGTTCGTAAATACTCTTTGTAGCGGTATCGTTGGATACTCTTACTGCTCTTGAAAATTTGTAGTTGCTCTCGATTATTCTTCCTTACCTTCCCGTCCTTTCTATTTCAGATCGACGAATGGTCATACTATTTAGAGCTTATCAATATATTTCTTAGCTACTGGTGTAAATTTATGCTTGTTAAATTTTGGGTTGCTTGATAGATACGAGAGGATTATAGATACTGTATGTCCTAGATACTTTTGGAAGAGTTATTAGCCACTAGTTAGAAGGTTATGATATTTTAGTGACCTGTGTTTCAAGGGAGTAGTGTGACTAAAGGTGGGTAGAAGTCCTCGAGATTTCGTAAATACCAAATGACTAGAGAAGGATACAAACGATTTTTTTTGAATTTGAACTTAAGGAGATTGAGGTTAAGGCAGATTTCTTTTAGAGGTTTATGGAATGACTACGAATTAGAATTTTGAGGACGAAATTATTTTTAAGGTGGGTAGATTTGTAGCTCCCCTTCCCGAAAATTGTAAAATGTTTTATTATAAGTTCATTTTACTTGAATGGTGATTTTATTGATTGTACAAAAAAAAGGGTACTTGCACCATTAGAGATTTATTGCTTTTGATTATTAGTATTTATTAATAAGTTATTGAAGAGATTATTATATAATATTAGTATTATTGGTTACAGTATTTTAGTCAAATAAAGGTTATTGGGGTTTATTGAGTTATAGTGATTTATATAAGTGTAGATATATATAATGTATATATACATATTCATATGTATGGCTATTTTCTAATTGATTATACAATTTCATTATTCATTAGAGAAATCAGTAAAAATAGATATCTTATATAAATAATATTTCTGTGTATAGGAATATTTTATTATGTGTATATAAATAAATGCTCTATCTATGTAACTATTCTAATTATTATTATTTATAATATTTGTACTAAATTATTATTAGACCTTGTGTTTATTTAAATATTATACTATATTTATTATTAATTATGGATTCATTCATACTTATATATATCTACATATATATATATATATATATATATATATATATATATATATATATATATATATATATATATATATATATATATATATATATATAAGAAATCAAATAATAAAAGAAATTAGAGAAGAAAAGGAAAAGGGAATAAGAGAAGCAGTAGCAGGCCCACAACCCGTAGCCTGGACCCAAGCCCTGGGACCAATCTCCCCGAGCTAAATCCATGTAGAGCCATTTATCCAAAAACTATTGATTGATCAATGAGCCAGGAGCAGCTAACCCATTCCTTCCAGGCCTGCCAGCTCGGCCAGGCCCAAGGGCCAAGCAAAGCAAACAGAGAACCCATAAGAGTTCCCACAGCCCCGAGCTCTAATAAGCCCGACCCTGTGAAACCAGGGGAGCGGAGAGCCTACATAACCGTGTATAATTGAGAGTTCGAAAAACTTCAAAAAACCGATGAAACCCTAGCTCTCTTCCATCGCCAACCCAATCGCGCCCCTCCCCAGTACCTGGGCGGCCACCCGCCGCCGGCAGCACCGCTGCACGCGGCCGAAAGCGCCAAGGGCAGCGCGCGAGCGCACACAACCCAACAGAAACGACAGCAGCGGCTATCAGGTAACCCACTATCGAGACCCATATCTTGTCGTATATTCGATGAAATTGCGATCTACAAAATCCTACGTGTAGCTAACCTATCCATCTAGGATTTCCATTGATCCGTTTGGATTAAAATCGAACAACCGACCCATGAAATCGACGCAAAGTCAGGCGAAAAACCCGTTCGAAAACAGAACGTGGGACAGTCCATCGACCCAAGTTTACAGGCACTTCCTGAACAGAGTAGTGGGATATTTCAAAAACTAATTAATGAAAGACCTAGACGACCTATAGGGCTCCGTATCCCTTTTTGTAGAATCGGATTTCGTTGACTGTGCGTCGAGAAATCCGATTCCGAAGTTGGACAAAACCTGTTTTCGAAAATCTAGAAATCGCTCCACACGACGTGCGTCACGCCAATCGGGACGACGTGGTCGCGAACCGAAAGCATCGAAAGCTGCGTAACGGCTTCGTGGTCGTGTGGGCTTTGACGAAATTCAAATTGGTCGCGTGTGCGCGACGAATTTGATGCGTATCCGTCGAAATTCACCGTATCGTGCACTTTACAAATTTCTCAATTACTTTGTGCACGTTCGTCAGATCGAGACAAAACTTGCGCCATCAGGACCGTGTCGTTTTTCTGGTCCTGAATGCCAAGTTTGGTCCAATTCTGAGACAGTTGAATTGTACGTCGTTTTGCGGGCCCCACGGTCCCACTCAACGGGCGATTTTGTGCATGGCCCGCCGGAATCCAACTCTGGACATACGGTTGGGTTCCTATCGAAAAACTAGATCCGTAGACAGGTAGTTTGACGACTTTAGAGACCATTGACTCTGGCACGCTTTTCGGTGCAAAACGGGTCCAACGGCGGACATCGTTTTGACCCGAAATTACCGTTTTGCCCCTGTGTCCAGAATTGGAATTAAGGACAGGCAATCCTAGCTAATTTGACTATTCTGAAATCATTGGTATTGTCTATTTCAGCATCCGGGGACTGTTGTACGGGTTTTGACTATAGTGGCACATTGAGTAGTTCAGATTGTCGGTTTCACCAGCAAAGGACCACAGGCGAGTACAGTTTATTGTCTGCATTTCGATATTGATTTTTACTATATTTCATTGGTTGTGTCATTGGTTGTGTGATTATTTTTCTATTAAAATTGTTGAGTCGGGAATGGGAAGTACCAACGATGTGTGATCTGACCTTAGACAGTGTAGACAGTGTAGACAGTGTAGACAGTGATTATAATTGCAAGTAGACAGTGTAGACAGTGATTTATTTATTGCAAAGTAGACAGTGTAGACAGTGATTTGTTATTGCATTTAAACTGTGTAGATCATGATTATTGATTGTAGACAATGTTTCTTTATTTCAATATTTGTTGTAGACAGTGTAACTTTAGACAGTGTAACTTTAGACAGTGTAACTTTAGACAGTGTAACTTAGACAGTGTAGACAGTGTAACTTTAGACAGTGTAGACAGTGTCGCATAATTGTCCCGAGACCGATCACATATCAAAGGTACTTCCAGCAGTTGGGGAAGGTTTGTTGTGTCTATTTATTTACTATTAGTTTTATGTATTTCCTGTTTATTTTCAAACTCATAATTGATGTCTAACCTTTGTTTATAGTCATCTTCTTTATTTGAAATTGCATTCAGTGGATTGTGCTCGTTCCATTCCTGACTGGAAACCAACATTTTCAGGTTAGCCGTGGATTTTCTTAGCTTGGGAGTGACGGGGATACTTGCAGACAAAAGCCTAGAGACTAGCTAGATAGTTGAGTTGTAGTCATTTCTTTATTTGTACAAGTTTATATTCTTCTACAAATGTAAAACTTGTAATCTTTGTAAGTCAAATTAATTATGTGAATGAGCATTGTTTGTGATTTTGATCTTCATGGCCGTGACAGCGTTCTACCGCCGACACTGCGGCGTAGGCTGGCTTGGACACGTCTCGTATCCGTTTAAAAAAAAAAAAACGGGTGCGGGTCGTGACAACTCTAAAGTCAATATCTCAAAGTAAAGCTAAGTAATCTAAACCTGAAGCCTCAAGCTAAGCCTCATCCTACTCAGCTAAAATCCTGGGCTTTGGCCCATAGAGTAGAACAATATCCTGCAACATACCTGCAACATATCCTATTCAGGAGCGGAGCAAAGTACAATTCTAGGTAATAAACAATAACATCATGATATGGAAAGTAAATGCTGAAAGAACAAGAAGAACAAGATATGTAAAGAAAAGGAAGAACATGAACTGCTGCTATAAAGATACATAAAAGATCACGACTATATAAAGATGCAGAAAAGATCACGACTATAGCTAAAATCAAGATCATGATCATAGGAAACTAATGTAAGAACAAAATCCTGAACATGTGTGTTATAAATTTGAAATACTTCTATGATATACCGGCTTGGGTAAGACCATAAAAGAGCATAAAAAGATCCTGAAAGATCATATATGGTACGGCTTAGGACCCGCGTGCACTGTGCGAGGCCTAAGCTAAAGATCATGAATAAGTATCCGAGTTTGGTCACATATATAGAGTATTTCTCCACCCCAAGATACAAGTAAGATCATGAAAGAACAAGCCAGAAAAGATCATGAACGTGTCGCAGTGTGTCAGCAATAAAGAACAAGAAAATGCACTAATCAAAACCATAGAATGTACTTGCCTTGCTCCAGGAAAGTACGAGTAGGTAAAAGAGCTGGATGATCTCCTGTTAATAATGATTACAAGTTGGTTAAGATCTAAACTATCAATTCTAAAATATTACTATCTATTCTATTTACTAATGAACTAAATGTCTAATGAATCCAACTGCAATTGCAGGAAGTATCTTATTAGCTATCAAAGTTAACTAGTTTTAAGAAGAATAATTCCAGTTTTAATAATTAACTGCTTAATCAAACGGGTTGTCTTTCATTGGGATGACAGTTTTGGTTATGAGTTAATTACCAAAATTTAGTAAAACCTCTTTTAAAATAAAGAGCTCAACTTCTGAAATCTAATTGCAAAGTTTAACCGAAAGTAAACAAAAGAAGATTTATTTAAATTAAAATGTAAATATACTGCTATAGTCCAACCAAAGTACTGGCCCTAATTCTGGCCCAACAACCCAACTCAGTCCAAACACTATAACTCCCAACTCCTGCCATAAGTCCCGCACATAACTAACTCAAAAACTGGCCCAACACTAAATTCCTATGGCCAGCCCACACCCACAGAAACATAAACAAATATTACAACCAGTGGACTGATCCAGCCCACATAATAATTACAATTAAAATTTAAAATGATAATGAATAAAAATAATTAAATCCAACAGCTAGCCCAACTTAAGTCCAACCCAAGGTCAGCCCATCAACAGTCCAACAGCACAGCAGGTACACACGGTCAGGTCATCTTCTTCGTATCCGACACGCACGTCGGATACAACAGCAGGTACAACACGGGTACAACAGCAGGTACAAGCATCAAGTTCAACAGCAGATACACCAAGCAGTGGTCAATAATCCAACCGTCCAATTCGGACACGACACCAAGTCCAAACCGACACGAACACCAGAGTAGCTCGAACAGAAAGAAACAAGAGTTACTAAGAGTAAACAACTTCCATCACAGAAGAACAAGAAATAAAATCATGCATGCAGTGTCCGACACAAGAGTGTCAGGACACAAGATCTCAGTCTTCAGTAATGAACCCAAATTCTCAGATCTACAAGTTTATGAAGAACTTGTCTCGATTTCTCAGATCTGAGTTTTAAACCCATAGATCTAAATCGATTCTGCATGCATAATAACAGATCTCAAATGATCACTGAAGAAAATGCTCAGATCTACGGATCTGTCACAGATTCGTAAGGAAGCAGAACAACTTCGAGATCCAGACAAATCATTAGATCTAGTATAGATCTTAAAAATCAGAGATCAACTACCGAACCATAGCAGATCCATAAATCCCCCACACATACATAACATTAACAGAATCGGCAAGATCTAGTTATAACTTATGAAGAACATCATAGATCTAAATAAGCATGCAACGATCTACAAAGATTTCATCACAGATCTTAAAGGATCTCAGAAATCTTTTCGAGATCAACACAGAGTCGAAAATGATCCTCGAAATTTAGTCAAGTTCATCACAGATCCGTGGATCTCAGAGATCTCCTCGAGATCTCATCACAGATCTTTGCAAAGAGGAAAGGCAACGGTCAGATCTAGAGATCTGACCTAGATCTACAGACAGAAGGCTAGGGTTTACCCTCAAAGAAGTCGAAGCCACGAAAGCTCGCCGGAGAAGAAGAGAAGAGTCAGATCTGGAAAGGAAGGCTCGGTCGAAGCAGCGTCTAGGCGTCGAGAGAGACTCGCCTAGACATGGCCGTCGTCTTTATCGCCATCGCCATCATCATCGGGGTCGTCGTCTTCAACAGGGTCGAAGTCGTCTCGTCAGAACGGGGTCGCCGCTCCGCTCAAGTCGTCACCACCATCAAGGTCGCCGTCATGGTTGCCATCATCATCGAAGTCGCCGGCGGGACTGGGGAACCCAAGGGTCGGCGGTGAACACTCGAGAACGGCGGGGTTCTCGAAGGGTCGGCGGAGAAATCGAAGGGGCGGTGGAAGAATCGAGAGGGTCAGAGAGAAAGAGATAATGGCTGGCTGTTCTTCGAACAGTCGGTTATTATAACAATAAAATGGGAAAATATGCAAATAACCCCCCCCCCCCCCGCTTAAAACACATAAGCAGATACCCCCTCTTCCTTTCACTAATTACATCCCGTCCCTAAATCAATAGGAAAATTACTAAAAGACCCTCTGCCTTTTCATAATTATAATATATATATAAAAACAGTTTTTAAAATAAGGAAAATAATTAAAAAGTTGTTACAACAACTTAAAAGTTATTCAGAAATAATCCCCTCCAAAATATTTCCAAATTATAAGTTAAAATTAATAACAAGTATATCTTTTATAGAAAATGAATTTATTTTATTTAAGAAAACTGGGAAGTGGAGTTACAAATATCCCTCCCTTAAAAAATTTCGTCCTCGAAATTCAAAGGACCAAAACCAAAACTCAGCAATTCACAAAGATCCAAACACCAGTTATTTATTGATTTAAAATTCCACAAAAACAGTAATACAATCAATCAAACAAACAAAGTGGGATAGCGCTCCCGCATCTCGTCTTCGCGCTCCCATGTGGACTCTCCCGGAGAGTGGTGTCTCTACATGACACGAACGAGAGGAATAGTCTGGTTCCACAGTTGTTTCTTCCTCCTATCCAAGATCTCCACTGGCTGCTCCTCGTAGGTCAAGCTCGGACCCACCTCTAGCTCTGAATAGTCCACCACATGGCTCGAATCTGGAATGTAGCGTCGAAACTGGAACACTTGGAAAACATCATGCACTCTCTCCAAGTTGGCTGGAAACGCTAGTCGATATGCCACCTTGCCAATCCGTGCTGCCACGTCGAAGGGCCCGGCGTACCTCGGACTGAGCTCCCCGCCTCTGCTGAAACGAATGACGCCCCTGATTGGTGAGATCATCAGGAACACTCTATCTCCAACCGCGAACTCCAGTAGCCGTCTGCTGTTGTCCGTCCCGTGCTCCTGTCGATCCTGTGCAACTCTGAGATGCTCCCTGAGCCTTAAGACCTTATACGATAATTACACGCAAGAAATTAGAATAACACGATCTAACAATGATCAAGAATCAGATAGGCATGAGATAGAATGAAATTTCAATTACAACTTAGAGGAGCAAAATCATGAAGACACAACTATTAAGTACGATCAAAATTGATGGTTTAAGACAAATGGGTTAGGACAAGATAGGAGAATCATGGTCAGACAGACATGATTTAAGATCGAAACTTAGACAAGACACAAACGAAGTATGGAATCAAAATCTGGCAATGCATAATTTGAGAAAATTAAAGATCTAACGATACAATACTAGAAGGTAATTAGCAAGGGTTGATTTGAGGAACGTACGAAATACTCAGGAGATACATTATCAAATCGGAATGAACGTGCAAGGATCTGTGATTTCGAAAACCAATAATCATATGAAAAAGAAATATAATTTTCATGATACCCGAGAACATACAGGTATTTGAAATCACTTTGCTTAGATCCCTACCCCGCCAGTATAGGTCTGGCTGCAGTGGACCTTCGGCTCCGTGGCTCAAACATCAATATGTCACAGAATATTATGTCAACCTTATCCATTTTCAAACAATTATTAACAAGCAACTCAAGAGATCAAAATATGAAGATTTGACAAGTCTCGACAGTACTCGAAAAACCTATGATTGTCTGAAATCATTTCAACTTAGAGTTCCTGCCTCGCCAGTGCGCTACTGGCTGCAGTGAACCCTCAGTCTCCATAATCCAGCTAATGGCTGCAGTGCGCAACTGTCATGCCATAGTAGGTCATCGAATAGCCTCTCAACTTTATTCCTAGGAATTTCAAAAGAGTTTCAAGGAGTTCAAAATGAGTTTCAATAGTCCAAGTCACGGAATGGTGAAGTTACCTGACTGTTAGAATACATGAGTTTATTAAGTACTAAGAGACGACAAGGGATCCCATCGGTGAGTATAAGAGGGCAACCAGAGAGATTTAAAATTTCAGACAGGGAGCGAAGTTTCAAATTATAACAGAATTCCAACTGATATCTGGAATGGTAATAAGATTCCATATACGGGACATTATCCCGAAGGGATAACAGAGTCTCGAAGGATGAACTGAGGCAAGGTATTAGATAGGAGACAAGTTTCAAAATAAATAAAATTTCGTACAAGTTTCAATAAAATCTCGAATATCAATGAAACCTCGAGCAAAACTTGAATTGAAAATGAATTCTTCAATAAGGTACACAGTAAACAATAGAAAATCAAGTATTAACAAAGTCACAGATAGGACACAAAATCATGAATAGAAATCTCAAATAGAAAGCTAGGTTACGAAGAGTGAATGGAAGCATGTATCATTTAGTGAATGGAATACAAGGTATTGGATCGTAAATATGCGACAAGCAAATCTCAAATAAGTTTGAAACAAAGCCGCAGATAAAGAACAATCTCGAATAAATATAAAATCTGGAATAGGACATAGAATCCCAAACAAGCATCAATAGAAGCGAAGGTTCAAGCAAGGTTTTAGGGGGATATTTTAAGTAGGAATATTTCTGGAATAGTACAAGTTCGATTAGCGAACAGAATATCAATAAACGAGTATGAACAAGTATCCATGAATCAAGCAAAATCTTGGATAGGAGACAAGATCGGAACAAAAATAGTGGACCAACAACTCTCGACTAGAAAATCAAAGTCATGAATGAGGAAACAAGTCTCGAATAGGAAATAAAATCTTCAAAACCCTCAAGGTATCCTCAACAATGTTCTAAATAGGACGAAGCACAAATAATGCTTCGAATGAGGAATAGAGTTTCAAAATAAATCCCGAGTAGGAATTAAATCTTAATTAACACGAAGTTTGATAAAAGAACAAAATTTACAAATATGAGCCATCGCTAGAAAACAAGATCATGAATGAATGTGCAAACGGTATCGAATAATGGATTTCAAACAAATATCAAAATGTGGGTCTGAAATAAGTTGTCGAATATGAAACAATATCTTGAAATAAGTTTCGAACATCAATCAAGATTCCAAAATGGAAACAAGAAGTTTCAAGAAATGATCAATGTGTTAGGAGGAATTTAAGGAAAGACTGGATGATTAATCAAGATGCATGGTTTTCCCAACCATGCAAAAGAAATCTTCTGTCTTCAGTCTATCTTCAGTGTATCTTCGGGACTGGAATCACTTCAACTTCTTCAATTGTCCTGACATAGGTTGATCCCTGCGGTAATGCTTCATGTGATTGTTGAATCTGGAGAGGTGGGTCCACTTGCTGTAGTCCTGGTGCTTCTCGCGTTCGTCCTTGGGCAGCGTGATCAACGATCTCTGGGCAATCCTTGACTTGGTGGACAGACAATCGGCAGTACAAGCATAGCTTCCGTCTTTTGCGGCACTCTTCGAAGTGGTGTCCTAGCGACGACAGAATTTGCAAGTGGTCGTCATCTGAATCTCCTGCTGGGCTGAAGAAGCGTGGTCTGAGTGTGGCGACGCTTTGCGGTTTCAGGATAGTTGTTGTCTTCATCATAAGTCTTCATGTCTCTTCTGAGCTTTAGTTTCCGTCTCGTTCCATTGTCTACGCTATATTCTTGATCTCCTGACTGGTGACTCTAATCTTCAGAGAAATTGGATCCTCGGGAACTTGGGTGGTCTTCAGTGGCGGCTCCAGGTACTCGATCTACTTCTCGGTGCAAAGTACGCGCTCGGTATCGAAGAAGTTTAAAGTCTGAGAGTCAGGGAGTCCTCTCTAGCTCGGGAATTGTATTTGCAATGTCTGAATTGGAAAAGGACGGCCTGCTGGTGTCAAGAAACTCTTGAAACGTCTCCGTCAACTGCGTACTACCTATGGGGATAGTAATGGCGATAGAAGATAGTGAAAGCTCAAAACCTTCAAGTGTATGTGGATCGACTGTCCCGGTGTCGCATGCTTTTGAACTATCTGTAAAACAAAAAACTGTTAAAATAACCTAGACCTAAATACAACAAGTGTTTATAGAATATCAAAATACCTGATACACCTGATATACCTGATATACCCTTATTTCCCAATTTTTCTATGCTGTGATCAAGTTTCCCTAGTGTAATCAAGTCCCCCAATAGTACGCTAAGACCTAGGTACCATTAGGATAGACCTGCATGGGCCACCACTAAAAATATGTCACGACCCGCTCTCGAATAATCGGACACGAGTCGGACACGCGGGCCTTCGTCGTTAGACACGACGAAGTAAGCTGTACCAAGCTAGAGAAAACTAACCAGATAAATATGAAAGTATAGAATCACAGCATCTAAAAAAATGTATCCCAGAATGATCACCATAATCCATAAATCTAGATATCTTAATGTACCAGAATCAACAGGAATGAAAAGTGCTATGAACTCTAAAGTCAATATCTCAAAGTAAAGCTAAGTAATCTAAACCTAAAGCCTCAAGCTAAGCCTCATCCTGCTAAGCTAAAATCCTGGGCTCTGGCCCATAGAGTAGAACGATATCCTGCAACATACCTGCAACATATCCTATTCAGGAGCGGAGCAAAGTACAATTCTAGGTAATGAACAATAACATCATGATATGGAAAGTAAATGCTGAAAGAACAACAAGAACAAGATATGTAAAAAAAAGGAAGAACATGAACTACCGCTATAAAGATACATGAAAGATCACGACTATATAAAGATGCAGGAAAGATCACGACTATAGCTAAAATCAAGATCAGGATCATAGGAAACTAATGTAAGAACAAAATCCTGAACATGTGTGTTATAAATTTGAAATACTTCTATGATATGTGACTGGCTTGGGTAAGACCATGAAAGAGCATGAAAAGATCCTGAAAGATCATATATGGTACGGCTTAGGACCCGCGTGCACTGTGCGAGACCTAAGCTAAAGATCATGAATAAGTATCCGGGTTTGGTCACATATCTAGAGTATTTCCCCACCCCAAGATACAAGTAAGATCATGAAAGAACAAGCCAGAAAAGATCATGAACGTGTCGCAGTGTGTCAGCAATAAAGACAAGAAAATGCACTGATCAAAACCATAGAATGTACTTGCCTTGCTCCACGAAAGTACGAGTAGGTAAAAGAGCTGGATGATCTCCTGTTAATAATGATTACAAGTTGGTTAAGATCTAAACTATCAATTCTAAAATATTACTATCTATTCTATTTACTAATGAACTAAATGTCTAATGAATCCAACTGCAATTGCAGGAAGTATCTTATTAGCTATCAAAGTTAACTAGTTTTAAGAAGAATAATTCCAGTTTTAATAATTAACTGCTTAATCAAAAGGGCTGTCTTTCATTGGGAAGACAGTTTTGGTTATGAGTTAATTACCAGAATTTAGTAAAACCTCTTTTAAAATAAAGAGCTCAACTTCTGAAATCTAATTGCAAAGTTTAACTGAAAGTAAACAAAAGAAAATTTATTTAAATTAAAATGTAAATATACTGCTATAGTCCAACCAAAGTACTGGCCCTAATTCTGGCCCAACAACCCAACTCGGTCCAAAAACTATAACTCCCAACTCCTGCCATAAGTCCCGCACATAACTAACTCAAAAACTGGCCCAACACTAAATTCCTATGGCCAGCCCACACCCACAAAAACATAAACAAATATTACAACTAGTGGGCTGATCCAGCCCACATAATAATTACAATTAAAATTTAAAATGATAATGAATAAAAATAATTAAATCCAACAGCTAGCCCAACTCAAGTCCAACCCAAGGTCAGCCCATCAACAGTCCAACAGCACAGCAGGTACACACGGTCAGGTCATCTTCTTCGTATCCGACACGCATGTGTTGGCCCAATGATTGTATCATATTTTTGAATATGGCTAATCTGTTAAGTTTAGCATTTCATTATCACTAATCTTCATACTATCACTATAGCATTTCTACTTATACTTATATCTTTGGTGATATGTGTCCATTGGTTTACATCTTAGTGATATGAGCTTATCTATCTTAAATTTAATTGGGTTGCCAAAATCAAAACTATGTTTTTGATTATGGTCATTCAATTAAGTTTAATCATTATGATATCACTAACATTTATGCCATCACCTTAGCACTTATACTTAAACTTTGTATAGTCCTAATGTGCTTTAATTTATCATACTTGCTACTATGTATATTGCTTTGTTCGTCTAACATGTACATGCAGAAAAGCAATAAGCAAGATCAATGTGGACATATGCAATGAAGAAATCATGGTGGGCCAAAGACGACGGATCCCACAAGATTTCTCTGAACCACCCGACAACATCTCTGGAGCCACGCACCGGGGGTTCCGCTGCCCGGTCAGCAGACGGGGGTCGAGGGGGCAGCGCCCCTCGTCGGGGGTTCGGGGGCGAAGCCCTCGAAAGGTATTCAGTTTTTACAAACTGGATATCTTTGGACAGCTGCCGCCAAGGGAAAAAGCCAGCACCTATCAAAGAAAGAAGCCAAGCCATGCCATCATCATTTCAAGACTCTGAAGAAGCCTGCACCTGCTACAGTATATCTGGAGTCTGTAATGAGTCTTAGGAATTATTGTAAACACAAGAAATGGATGACAAAATCGAAAGCTAGGGCAGAAACTAGCCCAGGATCATTTTTGGCTGAAAACCGGCATACCGACGGTATACCGGTGCATACTGGCGGTATACCGATTTTGTTCACAGAAAGTTTCTGTCCACAAAATTGGCATACCGACGGTATACCGGATCATACCGACGGTATACCTATTCAGTAACGTTGAAATTCCAACGGTCGGATTTTCAGCATTAAATGATCCCAACGGCTATATTTCGAGCCGTTGCAATCCCAGATCGGTATACCGACGGTATGCCGGATCATACCGGCGGTATGCCGGTTCGTGACTGAAAAGTTGCCTTTGGCTTCTTTTCATGCTTTGGTTATAAATAGCTTTGAACCCCTTCATTCAAGGTTGATGCTTTGAGCCTAAAAATTTCCAAACCACCAAAGCTTATCCACATACAACTCTACAAAGCCTTCATTTGCCATCTACAAATTGTGTTAGAGTTATTGAGTTGAAAAGTGAGATCTTCATTCTATTGTAAGGAGATCAAAACCTATTGTGAAAGGTTGAAGTTGGGGAGTCTTCGTATCCAAACTCTCGGTTGAAGTTGGAGAGTCTTCGTATCCAAACTCTCGGTTGAAGTTGGCGAGTTCTTCGGATCCAAACTCGTGTTGAAGTTGGCGAGTTCTTCGGATCCAAACTCGTGTGTAACTATTTACTCAAATAGTGGATTAAAGCCGGAGAGAGTTCCGGGACTGGACTGCCTCTTAGGAGGATACCAGGATACATCGGGTGTCGGTATTGTGTTTGCTTCTTCTCTTGCACTTATATTTTTAAATTGCCAATTAGCTTGTGCTAAGTGCTTGATTAGTTAGCTTGACCCTATTCACCCCCCCTCTAGGGTTACTTTTGTATGTCGGATACAACAGGAGGTACGACACGGGTACAACAGCAGGTACAAGCATCAAGTTCAACAGCAGGTACACCAAGCAGTGGTCAATAATCCAACCGTCCAATTCGGACACGACACTAAGTCTAAATCGACACGAACACCAGAGTAGCTCGAACAGAAAGAAACAAGAGTTACTAAGAGTAAACAACTTCCATCACAGAAGAACAAGAAATAAAATCATGCATGCAGTGTCCGACACAAGAGTGTCAGGACACAAGATCTCAGTCTTCAGTAATGAACCCAAATTCTCAGATCTACAAGTTTATGAAGAACTTGTCTCGATTTCTCAGATCTGAGTTTTAAACCCATAGATCTAAATCGATTCTGCATGCATAATAATAGATCTCAAATGATCACAGAAGAAAATGCTCAGATCTACGGATCTGTCACAGATCCGTAAGGAAGCAGAACAACTTCGAGATCCAGACAAATCATTAGATCTAGTATAGATCTTAAAAATCAGAGATCAACTACCGAACCATAGCAGATCCATAAATCCCCCACACATACATAACATTAACAGAATCGGCAAGATCTAGTTATAACTTATGAAGAACATCATAGATCTAAATAAGCATGCAACGATCTACAAAGATTTCATCACAGATCTTAAAGGATCTCAGAAATCTTTTCGAGATCAACACAGAGTCAAAAATGATCCTCAAAATTTAGTCAAGTTCATCACAGATCCGTGGATCTCAGAGATCTCCTCGAGATCTCATCACAGATCTTTGCAAAGAGGAAAGGCAACGGTCAGATCTAGAGATCTGACCTAGATCTACAGACAGAAGGCTAGGGTTTACCCTCAAAGAAGTCGAAGCCTCGAAAGCTCGCCGGAGAAGAAGAGAAGAGTCAGATCTGGAAAGGAAGGCTCGGTCGAAGCAGCGTCTAGGCGTCGAAAGAGACTCGCCTAGACATGGCCGTCGTCTTCATCGCCATCGCCATCATCATCGGGGTCGTCGTCTTCAACAGGGTCGAAGTCGCCTCGTCAGGACGGGGTCGCCGCTCCGCTCAAGTCGTCACCACCATCAAGGTCGCCGTCATGGTCGCCATCATCATCGAAGTCGCCGGCGGGACTGGGGAACCCAAGGGTCGACGGAGAACACTCGAGAACGGCAGGGTTCTCGAAGGGTCGGCGGAGAAATCGAAGGGGCGGTGGAAGAATCGAGAGGGTCAGAGAGAAAGAGATAATGGCTGGCTGTTCTTCGAACAGTCGGTTACTATAACAATGAAATAGGAAAATATGCAAATAACCCCCCCCGCTTAAAACACATAAGCAGATACCCCCTCTTCCTTTCACTAATTACATCCCGCCCCTAAATCAATAGGAAAATTACTAAAAGACCCTCTGCCTTTTCATAATTATAATATATATATATAAATAGTTTTTAAAATAAGGAAAATAATTAAAAAGTTGTTACAAAAACTTAAAAGTTATTCAGAAATAATCCCCTCCAAAATATTTCCAAATTATAAATTAAAATTAATAACAAGTATATCTTTTATAGAAAATGAATTTATTTATTTAAGAAAACTGGGAAATGGAGTAACACAACTGCATGAGCGATGTCTGGCCTCGTACACACCATAGCATACATAAGACTTTCCATAGCTGAGGCATATGGAACCCGCTCCATATCTTCCTTTTCGTCCTCGGTAGATGAACACTGCTCCTCAGTGAGCTTAAAGTGAGCCGCAAGGGGGCAACTCACTTTCTTCGACTCATCCATACCGAAACGCTGAAGTATCCGGTGAATGTACTTCTTTTGGGACAAATGTAGCAGCTTGGACTCTATCTCTCTCAGCTGATCTTCATCCCAAGAATAGTCTTCGTTGCGCCCAAATCCTTCATAGAGAAGGCCGCGCTCAGTTGGCGCTTTAACTCCGCTATCCTAATGGCATTCCGATCCACTAATAGCATCTCATCTACATAGAGCAATAAAATAATGAAATCATCCTCGACAAAATACCTCACAAATGTACAATGATACGACGTCGTCCGTGCATAACCATGCTCCCCCATAAACGACTCGAACTTCCTGTACCACTGCCTCGGAGCCTGCTTCAGACCATATAAGCTCTTTCTCAACCGGCAGACCAAATGTGACTTGCCCTTCTCACAGAATCCCTCTGGCTGCTCCATGTACAACTCTTCCTCAAGATCATCGTGGAGGAATGCCGTCTTCACGTCCATCTGCTCGACCTCCAATTCGAGACTGGCTGCTAATGCTAGCACCACCCGAATAGACGAATGCTTGACGACAGGCGAAAAGATCTCATCATAATCCACGCCTTTCTGCTGACCGTAGCCTTTGACTACCAGCCTCGCTTTGTATCGAGGGCGAGTAGCATCATCCGTCTGCTTCACTCTAAACACCCATCGATTCTTTAAAGCCTTCTTGCCCTTTGGCAACCGCACCAGCTCATAAGTGGAATTAGTTTGCAAGGAACTCATCTCCTCCTGCATGGCCTCCATCCACTCCTGCCTGTGTTCGTCTTCCATAGCCTCGGTGTCATATCCTTATTTTAAAAATAGGTATATGACTGTATTTTGACAGTATTATTGTATTTGGAGGATTTTAATTTTTGGGGTATTCTTGAAATTTTTATTATTTTCTTGAAGGTAATTTTATCCTCATTATTGTTATTATTATTATTATTATTGTTGTTGTTAAATTACCTAGCTATCCCACCTTCCCAAAATATCTAAACCTAACCCCACCCCCTCTCTTCACTCTTTCTCTCTCTCCCGAACCCTCTCTCTCCTCCCCCTCACTGGACCAGCACCCTCTCCCGCTCAACTCTCTCTCTTCCTCACTTCTCCTCTCTCCCGCTCTTTCCTGGCCTGGCCCCACCGCGGCCACCACCCCCGGCCATGGTCTCCTTCCACCACCACTCCCAGCTGCGGCCGCCCCCATCTCTGTCGGCGCCATCACCCTCATCATCGTCGGTGTCTTCATCTCCTCCGCCACCGCCCTCAGCACCGCGCCACCGTCTCTACCACTTCCCGCAGCCACCACCACCACCATCCCTGCTTCCCTCACCCCCATGGCAGCCACCGTCGCCACTTTTATCCATCGCCGCCGACTCCTCCCTCTCCCCTCTTCTCGGAGCTGGCCGCCGACGACCTCCGCCGCCTCCTCCTTCCTCGGCTTCTCCCGTCGAGCGTGGCACTGCTGCTGCTGTCGTTCGACTCCTCCATCGGGAGCCGCTGCAACCTGGCCTGACTCTCGACGAGCTCCCCCCTCACCCTGTCTTCTCCGCCGGTGGCGACCAGCCCCGCCTGGCCGAGCATCCCTGGTGAGCTCCTCCGTTCCCTCTCTCCTCCTCGGGCTGTAAACTCCTCGGAGAGCGAGCCCCTTGATCGGCGTGCCTCGGGCAACGTGCTGCCTCGTGCAGCGTGTTCCTTGGGCAGCGCACACTCGGTGGGTGCGCATCCCTCATTTTTGTGCTACCTCGGGACACGTGTCTAGAGCTTCGTGTACACCTTGAGCAACGGGACGCTTTGGGCCCCGCATTATTTGGGTTGTGTGCCACCTCGATTCGCGTACCTCGGTGTGTGAGCTGATTCGATTTTGTATACCCCGATCCACGTGCTGCCTTAGACAGCGGGACGCCTCGAGCCCTACGCTGTCTCGGGCACCGTGCTACTTCGGGTTGTGTGTTGTCTCGATCCTCGTGTCTCGGCCTTTGTGCCTACCTCGTGACCCGTGCGGCCTCGAAACGTACACGTACCGATTTGCGTGCCGTATCGATTTGCGAGTCAAATTGTATCTTTGTGTTGCCTCGGTTTGCGTGCATGCACCGATTTGCGTGCTCGCTCCGATTTGCGTGCCGTATTGGTCTTTGTGCCGTCTCGATTCACGTGTACGTCTCGATTTGCGTGTCGCGTGATTCGTGGACCATTCTGATATTCGTGATTCTCTCGATCTACGTGCACGTCTCAATTTATGTGCACGTATTTCCCATTTATCTCAATATTTGTGCCATCTTGATTCTCGTACACGTCTCGATATACGTGCACATCTCGGTTTGCGTGTCCGTATCGGTCTGTGTGCCTCGGTTTTCATGCCCGATCCTTGTACTGCTTGCGGGACCCACACGGTATAGCCTTCTGCCATCCCTTGTGATTATTCTATTATTTTATTATTTGGTGCTGATGATTATTTATTGTGTGTTCTGAGGATCTCGATTGGCGTGCTAGCTTGGATCGCGACTGCCGAAGACTTGCTTACCTAGCCGAGCCCTCTAGGCAAGTATCCCTTGCTTACCGATGGCTCCTGCCCTCTCTCCTGGATTTTATTTCATTTAATTAATTTGTACTTATAAATTTTATAACCATGATTAGTGTAGCCTAGTAGTAGAACTGCCATGATGATAACTTAGGATAGCTTGGTCCGATACCAGGATAGACCGTATCGGACAACTCGGATGGGTCATCCACACCTCCGAGGACACGAGCACGACTCACTTGTACGGATTGTCCCCATGTGCCCCGTGTCCGACTCACGGTCGGGTAACGGCTTGGCGAGCTATTCTTGTGGCGGTGATTGTGCTTGGGTTAGGGATTTATGGACATGTGTTGTGGTGCGCCCTGCGAGGCGGTTATTTTATTATTATGCATGTTGGCTTGGCGCCCAGTACGCATTGTAGCGCTGCTGGAGGCCGGGACTTAGTGGTCTCGGGTTCGATTGATTTCCAGTACGCATCGTAGTGCTGCTGGTAGCTGAGACTTAGTGTTCTCAGCCTACGATTCTGCGATTCTGCGGCGGGTTGTGCCGAGTGGTTTTAGCCCCTATTCGTAGGGTGCTCCCATCCAGATTACAAAGGAGACTCTGCCGGATTTTTCCAGAATTTCCAGTTGGGAATTTGGTTCGAAGGATTAAGCAGAACCATTCCTTGGTTTACTGGACTGAACTCATGCATGTTCTTCTTGGTATAGTATCCCTGATCCTATTGCCTGCTAGGTAGACTCCCGACTAGATTAGTCGCCTAGCGTATTGACCTGTCTTGTCTGCCGGATTGTGTAAGGAGAGCGGTTCTACTCGGGTGAAGGTCTGCAATCCTGGTCCTTGTTTGGTTTAAGGGTTGTGGATCTTATCCAGAGTGGTTCACGCAATCCTTACCTTTTTGACGGTATAACTCATTGAACTCTTGACCTGTGACCCTTCTTTTTAGATGGTGTTCTAGTTTAGTTGTTATCCCATTATCTGTCCTGTCCGCCGGATTGTGTAAGGAGAGTGATTCTACTCGGGTGAAGGTCTGCAACCCTGGTCCTTGTTTGGTTTAAGGGTTGTGGATCTGATCCAGAGTGGTTCACGCAATCCTTGCCTTTTCGACGGTATCACCCATTGGACTCTTGACCCGTGACCCTTCTTTTTATATGGTGTTCTAGTTTAGTTTGTTATCCTATTGTCTGTCATGTCCGCCGGATTGTATAAGGAGAGCGGTTCTACTCGGGTGAAGGTCTGCAACTCTGGTCCTTGTTTGGTTTAAGGGTTGTGGATCTGATCCAGAGTGGTTCACACAATCCTTGCCATCTTCCGACGGCGTTGATTAGTGTTGACCCATGTGTTGGGATTATGATCTTATTCGAGGATTGACTATGAGGAGATATGATATTGAGATAGTGATTATGGTAGACTAAGTGGATTCTTAGATAGTGTTGCTAGTTCTTTGGTGATGTTCTAATTTGATCAGATATGTCTTTGAGGACTTTTGGATTTTGGATACTGGTACGAGTGTCTCGCGAAACGAAGAGAATATCGAGGGTATTATTATATGATTTTTTACTCGACTTCCCAAGCGCCTAAAACCTGGTACCTTTGCTGTATCCCGGTAGTTGGGAGACTTAGTTGCTGATAGCCTGTGATCAATGACTCGGAGGATTCTTGTGAGCCAGAGGGCCTAGCATTGTCTTTAGTGATTAGCCTAGTACCAAGTGATCGTATTTTCCTGACATGATATTTATCCCATCGAGGATGGGAAGACTACTGATAGATTGATCCGGTGGGTAGACCGACTTGATGATTAGAGCTGTAGACCCCATGTGTACTTGAGATGCTACTATAGTAGAGATCCTGACCACGTACCTAACCTGGTATCCATGCCACGATGTAGGGAAAGGACTCCATGTGATTGACCGAATGACCATGTTCCTGACTTGACTACTTGTACCCGTGCTGGTACCATTCTATGTGTGTACTGAGGTGCTATCCTACGTATGTACTGAGGTACTATTCTATGCGTGCACTGAGGTGCTACATGATTCTATGTGTTATATGGCAGTACATTCATCTTCCAGCACGGACATGGTAGTTGGCCTGTAGTTTTAGCATGGTTAGGACTGATTGACTGCTTACTGTATTACACTAAGAATGAATCCATATTTGAGACTTTGGGTGTCGAGGTGGATTCGTACTTAGTGTACCCGTACTGAGGTACTCATCTAGGAGGATGAGCATGTGACCACGGCATGTGATTCCAGATAAATGTAGGGTTAATCTAGGCAACTAAAGATAGTAGAAGCATTGGGAGGGAGCAGAATCTCGAGAACGTGCATGCCAGCCGCCACAGGTGCTATGATTACCTGTCTAGCGCAAGGCTGACCGCCCCGGATATTGTTGTCGTCCGTAATAGCAGATGGCAGTATCCGACTACTATATGTACTACCATATGATTGATCTGTTTCGTATGGTTGCCTTTGAGGGACCAATGCTTATCTATGTGCTATGCGTTATTATTTGGCCTCGTTAGCCCTGCTGGACATAGCACGATCTGAGGATTCTTATATTGCATTGTTGGGGTAACCCAACCTCCATATAGACAGCCGTAGGCATTTGAGTGGCCGCTTATTTATATAATTGTTTGGCTTGTTGTTTGCTAAGCTGGCTGACACGTAACGCTGTCCCGGCGCAGTAATTCATTCCCTTGTTCTTGTTTGATGTAGGGATGGGTTACTGTTCCGATGATAGACTACGAGTTTCAGTTGGCGATGCAAGCATTAGTGGATGTTAGGATGACTATGATGATTGTTGGTTACTTACGTATTAGTAGTTTGATTGCTGCCTTATATTCTGTAATCGTGCGTTGGTACCGCACGATCCTTTACCCTCATTACTGTTGTTCATACGTGTTATTTCTGTTATACATTTTATCATGCTGGTTTTCTTCGCCCGTCCTTGAGCCTTCCTTTCTGGTACTTGCTGCGGTTGGCCTGACCAACCCTGGATTGTTCCCAGATTGCCTGAGACCGATCCTGTGGATCTTCCAGACTCGACTTGGAGGATGTGCTTCAGTTCCCGACCATGCTAGAAACTGTGGGAAGGTATACTAGTCTACATTATTATTATGTACTGTAGATTCCTGATTTTCATATGAGTATTCCCTGCTTTCCATATGATTATCTCTCTTGATGTTGTTTCATTATGATTTGTCTGTGGATATGAGATCAGATTTAGGCCATAGACTGCTTGCATGCTAGGATACCCAGCAAGATTGACAGCCACGATCGCCGTATGACGTTTTATACCTCATACGGAGTAGCTGGCCTAGTCCGTCCCAATATTTCGGTACTGGGGCGTGACACTCTGCAAAGCTTTCGGGCTCTCTCCCGTCAGTCAATAGCACATACTCATCCGGTGAGTATCTCGTAGATGGTCGACGATCTCTGTCGCTCCTTCTCAGTGGAGCCACTGGTGCTGGCTGTATACCAACAGCCTCCTCTCTTTCAGGAACTGCCTCTCCGGCATGCTCATCCTCCTGAGGGATACCCTGACCACCATCAGCAGGCTGATGATCAAGGTTGGGAGCAACTCCATGTACTGGCTCCCCCATAATAGGATCCTCTGCGATGTCCTCTGGAAACTGCTCGAAGCGAAATGACTCTAACTCAGGCAATTCCTCAGCCTCAGAAGGCGTCTCGAAATCCTGAGTGTTGGTCATGGTCTGATCCTCGACGAACACCACATCCCTGCTTCTGTAGAGCTTTCTTCCCACCGGGTCGTAGAGTCTATAGCCAAACTCATCCCGACCGTAGCCGACAAAGACGCATCGTCTCGTCTTCGACTCAAGTTTGGTCCTCCCGTCCTTCAGTACATGCACGAAGGCCTTACAGCCAAACACTCGCAGGTGATTGTATGACGGCTCTTTGCCGTACCATACTTTGTCAGGCACATTACCCTACAAAGGAGCACTAGGAGACAAATTAATAACATAAGCGGCTGTGAGAAGAGCCTCACCCCAATAACTGCCCGGCAAGTTTGCTTCTGACAGTAAATACCGCACCCTCTCCATCAGTGTCCTGTTCATGCGCTCCGCTACACCATTGAGCTGAGATATCTTTGGCGGAGTCTTCTGGTGTCGTATCCCCTGCTTTCTGCAATAAGCATCAAAGGGACCGATGTATTCGCCGCCATTGTCGGACCGAACACACAATAACTTCTTGCCCGTCTCTCTTTCAACAGAGGCCTGAAACTCTTTGAAAGTAGGCAGCACCTGATCCTTGGTCTTTAAGGCATAGACCCAAACCTTCCTGGAACAGTCATCAATAAAAGTTACAAAGTAAGAAGCACCACCAATAGATTTTACCTTCATAGGACCGCAGACATCCGAGTGAATCAACTCGAGCAACTCCGGCTTCCTTAAACTTGGGTGACTTTGGAAAGACACCCTATTTTGCTTTCCAGCTAAGCAGTGCATGCACTTCTCCAACTTTGTAGACTTGAGCCCTGTAATCACCTTCATGTTCACCAAGTAGCTCATCCCCTTCTCGCTGATATGGCTGAGCCGCCTGTGCCATAACTCGGTAGACGCATCACTGACTGCGTTCAGCTCCTGTGCCTCCTGTGCGCTCCCCTCCATATAGTAGAGACCGGACTTCTTGCTTCCTCTGGCAATCACCATCGAACCTCTGGAAAGCTTCCACTGACTATTTCCGAAGAGACAGAAGAATCCCTCATCATCCAACCTTCCAATCGACACCAGGTTAAAACGGATATCAGGGACATGACGAACATCTTTGAGAACAAGAACTGCACCCGTCTTCGTCCTCAAATGCACATCTCCAACGGCAACCGCCTTTGACACATCTCCATTGCCCATCTTCAATACTCTACAGTCGTCTGTCGTGTAAGTGGCAAATAGTACCCTGTTGTGAGATACATACGCTGAAGCCCCTGAGTCCACCAGCCAAGAATTGTCATAGCAGACGAGGTTTGTGATAACCTCATCACCTACGACGATCACATCGCTTCCATGTATCGAAGCCGTCGCTGTAGTGTTCTCATCTTACTTTCCCTTGTCGCCCTTCTTCTCTCTCTTCCAAGCGAAACAGTTCCGCTTGATGTGGCCCTTCTTGCCACAATGGTAACACTCTGAGTCCTCGTACCGACCTTTGGACTTCCCCCTGCTCTTGTCTCTGCCACCACCTGGAACCCGGCTTTTGCCTCTTCCGCGGCTCTCTGAAACTAGTGCCTCTGAGTGATGGGATGTGGATGAAGTGCCCAGAGAACGTCTTCGCATCTCTTCATTCAGTACCCCGCTCTTGGCAAACTCCAGACTGACCACGCCTTCCGGAGCAGAAGCGATCATAGATACTCGTACGGTCTCCCACGAGTCTGGCAATGTACATAGCAACCAAAGTCCTTGAACCTCGTCACCGAACTTGACTCCCATCGAGGATAGCTGGTCCACCACGCCCTGGAACTCACTCAAGTGATCCGTAATGGATGCACCATCTTTGTACCGCAGACCCATCATCGTCCGGATCAGGAACAATTTGTTTACCCCGGTCTTTTTTGCGTACAAAGATTCCAGCTTCTCCCACAACGTCTTCGCATGCTCAATATTGGCAATGTGGTTGTACACGTTCTCGTCAACGAACTGCCGCATGTACCCACACACCTGTATATGCTCGAAGTTCCAGTCCTCATCGGATTTGTTACTGGACTTCTCGGATGCAAATACTGGAAGATGCAGCTTCTTGACGAACTGCAAATCCTTCATCTTGCTCCGCCAATAATGGTAGTTGGTACCGTTCAGGTTCACCATGCGCACCGGCTTCGCGTCCATCTCTGCTTCCTGGTTTGACTGTCAACTCCTGACACTTCTTTGAACCCAAAGCTCTGATACCACTCTGTTGGGAATGAAGCGCGGAAACCGTTCCCCCAAACCAGAAAGTCCTGCGAGAGAACCGAGCAAAAGCACACAAACCAAAAAACGCCAAACACAATCGCAGACACAAAGATTTTTGACGTGGAAAACCCTTGCGGGAAAAACCACGGGACGATCGGAGTCCAACCCTGAAGAACCTCCACTAATGGAATAAAGAGAATACACCCTCTACAAGCTCCTTCCGATCCAACACGGATCACCACAACTCACTTGAAAGAAGAAAATTTTTTATTGCGGACTCCGAAGAACAAGAGATGCCGAAAAATTATTCGAAGCAATCTCTCCTTCACAATCGTCCTTAATCCTCTCTCTCTCTCTAAAAGATTGTAAAGCACTCTTTATTTTGAGATAATTTTACAACTAGCATGCATCACCCTTTTATAAGCCCTTGGTAACCCATACATGGAAGGCCAATATATATGAAAACTTCCAATATAAATCAATCATATATTTAATGGAAATTCAATCATAATTAGCTTACCATAATTGGAAACCCAATAATATGGAAAGCTACTATATGAAGTGTCCAATCATAAATATATAATCAAAGTAAATATGGAAATCCAATCATATATTTCCTTACCATATATGTACCAAAATAAAATCCATGCACTCTCCAAGCTTCTCCGACACACGGATGGCGCTCGTCGCTCTCCGGAGTATTCTCCACATAGGTGGGAACCCCACCCACTCCAACACTGGTGACAACTGAACATAGTGACTGGTGTAGCAATTATATGCGGAAAGTACAGACACTATTATTGTTGTGTTGATCATCAACATGCAATCCATCAATAATTCTCTCTTTTAAGCCTAAACATAATATGTGGCGAACTCGAGTGACCATTGTAGTTAACAAAGAAAAAGATCCTAACTTAATTACAAATTCGTGTAACCTTGAGTATCTAAAAAAAAAAAAAAAAGTTTGAACATAATTTGTGAGGGTACCATGCATGAAGGCAAACCCTCCATTTTCTACACCCATCCCTTCTTCATTCAGAAAATTTACTGTAGGATAAAAAATTTATTAAAAATTTGTTAGAAGAATAGATGTTTGAGTAATTACGCAAAACGATATGTTTCGCCAGACTGTGTCAAAAAATGAGCATGCTCAAATTTCGACAGACGGTGTGGCAGAAAATGAGCAACATGCTCAAATTCCAACACATGGTGTGGCTGAATTTCGACGTAGTGGTTTTCTTTGGGTTGGTTTTTTTTTTTATTTGGCCTCGATTTTTTTTACTGATCTCTCATTCTGTAAGAACAAACTACATTCTCAACTAAAAACCCAACAACTACCAACCCAAAATCCAAACAAAACAAAAAAAAGACCAACCCAAAACAAAACAATAGGTTTAAAAACAAAACCCAAACCCGACGACTACCAATCCAAAACCCAAACCCAAAAAAAAAACAACATTCTCAACTAAAAAAAATCGAGGCCAAATAAAAACTCAAAATACCAACCCAAAGAAAACCACTACGTCGAATTTCAGCCACACCGTGTGTCAAAATTTGAGCATGCTGCACATTTTCCGCCACACCATCTGTCGAAATTTGTGCATGCTCATTTTTCGACACACAGTCTGACGGAACATATCGTTCTACGTAATTGCTCAAACATCTATTCTTCTAACAAATTTTTAATAAATTTTTTTATCCTACAGTAAATTTTATGTTCTTCATTAAACGGTTTATCTACAGTCCCCCCAATGGTTGGTCTGTTCCCATCAGTGCCCCGAGACCGACAACGACCTAAGCCACCATCAGTGGCTGCTGCCGCAACTGTGAAGATAAATTCTCAAGTGTGTTTAGCGTCCCTCCGGAGTTGAACCTGGCCTTGCTAGCAATCACCCGAATAAAACTCGTATTATACGAAAACTTTTCTATATCTTTCAAAAACATATAATATTAGTGTACTTCTGGAAGATTTAGATTGGAAAAACTATACTTTTGGTCACTGAATGTTTGTCTGACCAAAGTTTTAGTCACTCAAAGATATTTTTAAAAATTTAGTCACTGAATGTTTGGCCGTCCAAAAAAATGGTCATTCTGTTAAATTGTTGTTTGTTTTATTAACATTTTTTTTTTTTGACATGGCACGTTATGTGCCATGTCAGTCCTTAAGCATGACGTGGTACATTCACTGGGCTATTTTTGGGTTTTATTTTTCAAAAAATTTGTTTGGGTATTAAATTTTTTAAAAAAAATAAAAATACCTTGTCATAAACATTGAAACATGGCACATAACTTAATACCCAAACGAAATTTTTTACAAAATAAAATCCAAAAATAGCCCACGTGGATGTGCCACGTCTTACTTAACGACTGACATGGCACACAACATGTCATGTCAACAAAAATCGTTGATAAAACAAACAACTATTTAATAGAGTGACCATTTTTTTGGAAGACCAAACATTCATTGACTAAATTTTTGAAAAATATATTTGAGTGACTAAAACTTCGGTCGGACAAACATTCAGTTACCAAAAGTATAGTTTTTCCGATTTAGATTAGTATACACATTTTTAGCATTAAAGTCTTTCATAAGAATCATTGATAAAATTGGCCCAAAAAATATATTGTGATAACATGTTTAATTAATCAAATTCTACAACATGTTTAAGCATCTGAACTTTAGTCTAACATAAATATATTCGTTTGACGAATATTTAACCATAAAATTTAACGTATATATATTTTTTTACTCCGCCGATTTATACTCGGTCTATTTTATTCGTTTGCCGATTTGCTAGCAAGGTTGAAGACACAATTTGTGCAAAGTTGCCATAAACATGATCATCATCAGAAGAAGAAGAAGAAGAAGAAGAAGAAGAAGAAGGATACTTTCGCTCTCTCTCGGCCCCAGCCGCGTACTCGAAGATCCAGCGCGCTACTGTCACGTCTCACTCGAACGAAATCGTGAGGATCCCTAGCTCATGTCGTTTTGCTGTTTGCTTTTTAGCCGAATTCCAATTGGGCACATTTTGCATGCACGCCACCATTATTCAGAACCTTCACTAGATATGCTTGGTCTAGTTGCGCGATAACTCAATCTAACCATGGAAAACAATATTGTGTTGTTGAAGATAATGAATTTTAAATAATAATGACCGGCTTAATAGGTGAAATAGGTCCAATGGGCTAAATTACAATTTGATACCCTCAACTATCTAAAATGTTCAACTTGATACCCTCAACTTTGATAGGTACTAACTTAACACCCTCAACTATATAATAATTTTATATTGATACCCAAAATTTTAAAAATAACAAAATTATCCCCCCCATCCTAACCCACAACACCCCTTTCTCCTCCTTCTCCAGCAGCACCCCCTCCGATCGCGACCGACTTCCATACCAGCCCCGGCGAACACCGCGCTCCCGCGCGCCCATGCCGTCCCCCCCCCCCCCCCCCCCTTCCCGCCCGGCACCGCTCCCGTGCACCCCTCCCTGCGGCCCGTAAACCCCCCCCCCCCTCCCCCCCCCCCCCCCCCCCCCCGCCGCCTCCGGCTGCTTCCCAAGTGCGCGATCCCGCCTCGCGCAACTCCAGGCAGGCCAACGCAGGGTGGGGGAGGGGAGTTCGCGAGCTGGAGGGGGAGGGGAGGTCGCCGACGGGAGGGGGGGGTGGGGAAGGTCACCGGCGGGAGGGAGGGGGGGAGGTCGTCGGCCGAAGGCAGGAGGGGGGAGAAGGTCGCCGGCGGGAGGAGGGGGGGGCGGAGGTCGTCGGCCAGGAGGCCGGAGGCAAGAGGGGGGGGGGGGGGGTCAGGTGGAGGGGAGGGACAATTTTTTTTCAGGGTATCAAGTTAGTACCTATCAAAGTTGAGGGTATCAAGTTGAAAAACTGAAATAGTTGAGGGTATTAAGTTATAATTTAGCCTAAATAAAAAACTATTTGTCTGATAATGTCAACTCTATTATGTGATAGCTGACATGATAATTGATATGACAAATTTTAACGTCAAAATTAAATTAAAATTCGTGGGTTGTGGGCTAGTGATAGCAATGAGATCCGACATGGAAGGCACAGGTTCGAATCCACCTTGACATTTGCCAAATCAGAGAAAAGGACGTCTCAATTTTTTTTAATTATCATTAATATTAAAATGAAAATCAAATAAAGGACCGATTAAATAAAGAACCTATTTCGATTAAAGGGAAAAAAAATTGAACGACCGGAGAAACATATTATTGGTTTGCCCATCGAGAACAAACCAATAATATAGGAGGCATCTATTGTCTATTGAATATTGTGAAAATTTTAACAATAACCGGCTTAATGAGTAAAATAGGCTCAATCGGTTCATTTATTTGAGTGATGATATGATGACGTCATAAAATTATTTATTCACAAGTGCCAAACGATCTAAAAGAAACGAAGCAATATGTGCCAATGCCAAATCGTTAACTCGAGAGTGACAAAACGGGTAATAAAACTTAGCTGAATTACATGTATGTCATTTTCGTACGCGTATAAATAGTATGTTATGACAAACAAATCGAGATATGCACTAGAGTCTTTAAACTATTTTTTATTACATGTTAGTCTACCAGCATATTTTTGAACCGATCGTTGGAGGAAATTTTATCGAGGATACTTCATCTCATGGGGGTCTAAGATGAACTTTCAAAATAAAAACCCCATGTATAATATAAAAACAATAAAAACAATAGAACAAAATTAAATTTAAAAAAATATGATTACTAAATATCAAACTAGAGACCTCGTATATATAAGCAAGGGCATACCCAAGTGAGAGACTGGAGTGGGCTCCAACCCACCAAAAAAAAATAATAATAATAAAGAAAATTTCATGTCTAAAATTTTTTTGTGTGGTAATTTCTTGTGAGTCAGACTATATCTAGCCCATCCTAATCCGCTCCAGCTCAAGTTTCCGGTTCCGCCCTTGTATATAAGCCTAACATAATAATCACTACACTATGATTGTTTTGAGTAAAGTAAGGCCCATGAAACATAGTAGTTCTAATTTAAACCAAAATATTAATATAGTTATATTTAGGGAAAATTTATGAAATGTCCAAAAATTTAAAAAGTTTTATGAAAAACCCACCGCAAAAGAAACTTTCATCGCATGTCCAGAATTAGCAAAAAATATATAAAGAGGGTTCTGAATGACCTTTTTGTCCTTTCTTCTAATTTATTGAAAACACCCACGAAACTACTCTTAAAAAAATGTTTCGATACTTCATCTTCTTCCATACGCTGATCACTTTCGAATCTAGGTTTTCTATTCAAAAATCTTCAAAAATTCGTCGGAAAATTTCGGAAAGACCGAGACAAACGGCAAAAGTGCTAAAACGGAGGTCAAAACATCATTTTTTTGCGATTCTAAAATTTCAGAAGGCCGTCGAACGATGAAGCGGTTACTTTCAGGCTCCTCGAAGATACGCTCGTTTTGGGACAAACGGGACCTCGTTTCGACCTCCCAGTCAAAAGTTATGGCCCTTCAAAGTTTCAACTGACCATAAAATGCAGGAGAATGGTCATTATCCGTGTTAGAACACGAAAAAAAAACCAGATTAAATATAATCTGATTTTTTTGGACCCATCGACTTCGTGGGTCCTGGACAATCGTCCTGGCTATCTTCGAAGTTCTAGCTTGATTAGAGGGCATTGCTATTCTAGAAGTCTGAATCCAATATATAAAAGTAGTCAGCCGTTTCACTTTGAAACATGTGTGGTGTCGTGTTCGTGTCCTGCACCATAGCTACACAAGCCATGTGTCACACATGGCAACATACAGTGCAACAGCGAAATTGGATGGCAAAATTTTGAGGGAAAGATGAAGTATAAAAACTTCTGCAAACAGATTGTCTGCTATTTAATGGCATTAAATGGCAATAAATATGTTTATCATTTGTCCCCAAGTGAAGAGGACAAACGAGATGTCAGCTGTACTGTCCTATTATTAGTGATCATGAAATGATAAACTACAGTGAGTAAAAACAGAAAGTTGTTAGTTAAAATTTGGCAATGCCCATGGGCCATGGTGGAAAAGCTGATGTCTCTTTTGGGAAAGCCCCAAATAAAGTTAAGATAGTGAATGAGAGAGAGAGAGAGAACAAAAGCTGAAAGCTGTCAGTGTCACTCTCCGGATTTTTTTTTTTTTTTTTTTTTTTTTTTACTTTTTTTTTTTTCAGCATATGCGGATCAGTTAAATAATGTCCCCCACATACAATTTTTAGTTGGTCGTCATATCATTTCGGACTCTTCGTGTGGATCTTGTCCGTACTGACTTTGTCATCATCGTCCCACACGCACATCATGTGCACTCTGCGCACTCCAGAGCTCCACGAGACGACTATGACGTCTTTCGACGTCCGTAACTCAACGTCTCGCTTCGCCCACGACGCTGAAGGCGCCACCGTCGTCTTCACGACGTCTACGACAGCCGATGTCTTCCAGCCACACGTTCTATGTGCACGACGTCCTTACGGTGCCGCACGACGGACCGCGTAATCGGCCGTCGTTTATATCCGTGATAGAATGGTGCCGGTCCTCGACTACCCGCGTGACGTCTTATCAGCTAAATTTTTATAAACGGACGTCCCATTCTGATCCACGCTAACTCAGATCGTGGCCATTTTTTGTCAGTCCTCCGACTTCTTCCTTCACTTAAAAAATATTGACATAGTGCATATTTTCTTGTAGTTGTTGTAGTAGTTCTATTGCTGCTTGATGTTTCCTCATTATATATGCCTTTGTGTTACAAGAGTAGTGTACCAAATTCTATTGTTCTCGTGCAGCATATTAATCTTTTGATATATACTTCTGCCTTGTGATTGCTCCTATCTATACTGACTGCTAAACCAATTAGGCCATGGCATACAAAGGTTGTTGCTTGGCAAGAGCACCATATTTGAGCTGACTATACACTTCATTATGTTATTGTGGAGTTTGGATGGCCAAGCCTTCATCGATCAAGGTGGTTCAGGAATGGGAAGAAAGAATGGAGAGGGGTCAGGAAGCACACGAAGAGTATTAAAGCTGGAAGAAGCAAAGAAGAGGACGCTAGTAGGAGTAGCAGGAAAGGAAGAAGAAGAAGAAGGCCAATTCCAATCCCAATCCTTCCTCCTCCATCACATACACAGCCTCCACCAGCAGCAGCAGCCCGTGCCGACGCCGAAGAAGCAGAAGACCGCAACGACGGCCCCCGCGGGGCGTATCGTAGCGGTCCCCGGTGGCGGACGCATTTTGCGGTCCACGTCGGGCAGCAAGGTGCGCACGGCGAAAGGCATGAGGGACCGCCGGGTGCGCCTCTCGGCCCGCACCGCCATCGAGTTCTACGACGTGCAGGACCGGCTGGGCTACGAGCGCCCCAGCATGGCCGTCGACTGGCTCCTCAGGAACGCCAAGGCCGCCATCGACGGGCTCCCCGCTAAGCAGCCGAGTGCGGACGCTGCAGTACTGACCTGCGCCGCCTCCGAGGAGCCCGCAACCGATTCGATGAACTCGTTCTGCTCGGACGGCGTCGCCGCCGCCATTGATTCCTTTCAAATGCCATCCTCCTCTTCCTATCCACCAGACCTGCTGTCGCGAACTAGCAGCCACGTTCACGTTCAGGATCTCCGTCTGCCCCTCGACTACAACCCTAATCTGTTCTACTTCGACGACGGCGGTGGCGGAGGAGGAGGAGGAGGATGCTTGTTCGGCCTGCCTGCACCGCAGCAGCAGTCGATGAACGACCGCCACGTAATCTTAGCTCAGGGGGGACCCCTTCAGTCCAGTAGTTCGACTCCGGTTCCGTCCTGGACGGACCAGATAGCTCCAACAGCGAGCAGCCAGAGTATGCACCCACCAGCATTTCAATATCCCTCGTCGCCGTCGTCATCATTTCCTGACATCGATCAGTTTGGACCGGACGGCGTCTTCTCCGGTTTCCGCATGTCGTCGTGGATTCAGGGAGAAGAGCACGGGGACGACGGCGTCTCCGACGAGCCACCACCTGCATCTTCTCGTCAGGGATGGTACAATACAACAGAATGAACTGTCTTGGTACGTATGTGCTACCTTGAGTTGCACTCCTTTGGGCTTTCCCTAGCCATTTGGTGCTTTGTGATCATGTGTGTTGTTAAGTCGAAGGTGTTGTTTTAGTTGTTTCATGTCTTACCAATTTAGGTATTCAAATCTTGCATACTTCTTTAAGGATTTTTCTTTTTGTTATTTTTGGTATAATGATGAATGATGATGATGAAGAGAAGAGAAACCAAAGTTAGGAGGAGACCCGAAACTAACCCTTGAAAAGCTATAACTAACCCTTGACATCAAGGGAGGTGTCCTATCATGCTCATAAGGATTTTTTACTTTTTCTTTCTTCTTTTGGACTATATAAGTACATTTTTTTTAAGTAAGTTTGGTGTGGGTGTTTTTTCTTTGTTTCACTCATGGGTCACTTATAACTGCCACTTATTCTGTTTAACTTATAAGTGTCATGTATATTTTTTTTTCCTATTTATAAGTGAATTTTTTTTCCTTACAAGTGATATATATATTTTTTGGCATTTTTAGTGCTATTTTACCATTATGTTTTCTTATATAAAATTTGGATAATAGATGACAATCAAAAAATGTACATGTCAAAATATTGTACTGTAAATGCCAAAATATTTACTTCAACACAATACATATACTGTGTTCCATAATTAGATATTTGTCTTAACAAAATTATTGTTTTAAAACATTAATATGACATCAATTTGACAATACTTCATTCACTGCATTAACAATTTTGTTTCGTAATATAATCATATAATTTGGATTTTGAGCAGTATTCTCGTTTGTACATTCTTACAGTTCATCACTTGGGTTTTCCACTTCATTATTCATTTCCTGAAACCGTGAGAATAATTAATTGAGATGCGTTTGTGATCCAGACAACTGGTACTAAAACTAATCTACATAATTAATGAGTTCAAAATTTGATAATTAAAATATAGATTCAGAAAGTTTATCTCGAGACTTCCAGCAAAAAATTAAGCAATTTGGACGTCAGAACAGGAGATATGGTCCTGCGAAGTCGTGATAGATACTAAAAAGCGATGCTGTATTTGGGACAAATTTTGGGACAGTTATGGACGGAAAAGAGAGAAATTATTTGGTTGTTAGAATGGAAAAGAAGATACTAAAAACATGCTTCTATTAGAATTTGGACAAGTTGAGAGATTTTTAAGTTTGTACACAGACATAATAGTCTTTTCGGATACAATAAGTACTTAAACAATCCAATAAGTAAGGAATTCACTTATGAATTTGAAGGCTCTTACGAGTGAAATACCTTATAAGTGAGAAAACGAGCATACTTATTGGGACCAAATTGACTAATAAGTGATGTCCCACATAGAATAAGTGAAAGTTACTTATAAGTGATTTTCCCCCCTCAAATTACAAGAAGCCTCAATTATCATATCACCTCTGTCTATGTTTCATGTCAATACTTTGTTACATTTAAAGAGATTATGAGAAAGATGATATACTCTAATACCATAATGTTTCCTAACGTTGACTAAATACGAAATAATGTATGAAATATGAATATATGTGCATAATTTTTGATATATTATCCGCAATGTGCAGCACAGGATCCCTCGGTGTTGATAGCTTCTACTTTTTCTGTAGCATCTTAATATATATGCACTTTATGATTGCATATCGTCATCCTTTTGGAGATCCTTAGGATACGTCTGCTTGATTGGATTAACTCAACCCCTTCATTTGCCACTCTCCAGTCAAGATGTTATCGGTCCGGTCCGGGCCGGCCCACGGTCCGAAGGCTGCGGGCCTGACCGGTTTCGGGCTGGTCCAGGACCGGCCCACGTGAATTTTCGGTCCGGGCTTAGCCCGGCCCGGTTTATTGCAAATGGGCCCAGCCCGGCCAGAGACCGGACATTATAGGGTCGGGCCGGTCCGGGCTTGGACGGTTCGGGCCGGTTCGGGCCGGTTTAACCGGACCGGCCCGGTTTTTGAATTAATTTTTTTTTTTTCCAGTTTTTTTTTTACAGTTTTTGTTTTTAATTTGGTTTTTTAATCATTTTCTTTTGTATTTTAAATTTAAAAATTTGTAACTTAAATGTTTATAAAATGTTTATAATTTTATGTTTATAAAATGTTTATAAAATATTTTCTTTTTAATACAAATGTTTATAAAATGTTTATACAAAATATGTATATAAATGTTTATAATTTAGTAATACAAAAATGTTTATAATTTAGTAATAGTTTGTAATACAAATGTTTATACAAATATATAAAATGTTTATAATTTTATGTTTATAAAATGTCTTCTTTTTAATACAAATGTTTATAAAATGTTTATACAAAATATGTATATAAATGTTTATAATTTAGTAATACAAAAATGTTTATAATTTAGTAATAGTTTGTAATACAAATGTTTATACAAAGATTACAAATATTTATAAAAATTTATAAAAATTTTAAAAAAATATTTCTCCCTCTTCCTTTATCCGGGCTTGGGACCGGCAAATGCTTGTTTGGGAGGGGTATTTTGGTAAAAGACCAAAATACCCCTCCCAACGTTTTAATAACGGCTATATGGGAGGGGTATTTTGGTAAAAGAACCCCCCCCCCAAACGGTCAAAACTTTGAAAAAAAAAATAATAAAAAATAAGCCTCCAACGGTCGGCTGCAGCTGGACCGGTCCCAGCGGGCCGGGCCGGGCCGGTCCAACCGGGCCGGGCCGGTCCAACCGGGCCGGGCCGGTCCAACCGGGCCGGGCCGGTCCAACCGGGCCGGGCCGGTCCAACCGGGCCGGGCTCGGGCTGTTGGGGGGGGGCCCGACCCGAACCGATAGAGCGTGGGGGGCCGGGCCGGTTCGGGCCCACGGCGGGCCGATCTGGGCTTATAGGGGGGCGGGCCGGTCCGGTCCACGGGCGGGCCCGGGCCGAACCGGCCCAGTGAACACCACGACTCTCCAGCTCTTATTTTATGCCTTCGTCATCATCTATTGACATGACAACTAGGGGGTGACTATTCAATTAATTCGGTTCAAATCGAACTGAATAGTTAAAATTCGAATTGGACCAAAAATTGAATAAGTAAAATTGAAACTGAGTCGAAATGGTGCATAACCGATTTAATCGAACCGAATTAAGTCGATTTTGTTTTCGGATTATTCGACTTTTCCGTTTATTTGCGTTCTTTTTTTAATATATATAATAACTAAGTTTATATATATATATATATATATATATATATATATATATATATATATATATATATATATATATATATATATATATAGGGAGCGGATCAAAAGTCCTCCTTAGAAAGCCCCCTAAAAAAATCCCTCACTCTAATTCGTAATATTAATGTTAATATTAATGTTAATATTAATGTTAATGTTAATATTAATGTTAATATTAATGTTAATGTTAATATTAATTTTTTTAATATTTTTTATATATTAATGTTAATGTTAATGTTAATATTAATGTTAATGTTAATGTTAATGTTAATATTAATTTTAATGTTAAGTTTAATGTTAATTTTAGTATTTAATGTTAATATTAACATTAACATTAATATTAATATTAAATGTTGGATTAGAGTGAGGGGGGTTTTTAGGGGGCTTTCTAAGGGGGGCTTCTGATCCGCTTCCATATATATATATATATATATATATATATAGGGAGCGGATCAAAAGTCCCCCTTAGAAAAACCTCCTAAAAACCCCCTCACTCTCAGCCGTCCATTTAATATTAATGTTAATATTAATGTTAATATTAATATTAATATTTATTTTTATTTTTATATTAATGTTAATGTTAATGTTAATATTAATGTTAATGTTAATATTAATATTAATTTTAATGTTAAGTTTAATGTTAATTTTAGTATTTAACATCAATATTAACATTACTATTAATATTAACATTAAATGGACGGCTGAGAGTGAGGGAGTTTTTAGAGGGTTTTCTAAGGGGGGCTTTTGATCTGCTTCATATATATATATATATATATATATATATATATATATATATATATATATAAACGTTTTTTTTTATTATTCATTTTTTGGTTTTGAACAGAAACTAAAATCTAAATTGAAATCGAACAATTTTTTTTTAGTATTTTCAAAACGAAAATCGAACCGAATCTCTTATTCAGTTCGATTCGATTTTCGGTCCAAGATCGAATAATGCTCACCCCCTAATGAAAATATTTCCTAAACAGAAAAGCAGGGCCGGCACTGGCCCAGGGCTGCCAGGACGACCGTCCAGGGCCCCATGAAATATGACGGCCAAAAAAAAATAATATATTATATATATTAATAATTTTGTATCTAAAATAGAACTAACATGCAACATGGTCCTTTTTCATCAAAAAACAATTGTAGTGTGTAGTGGTTATTATGTTATACTTGCACACTAGAGATCCTAAGATCAATTCTTGGTTGTAACATTTTTTTAAATTAATTTTTATTTCAGTTTTAAATTTATATATATTGTCACGCCCCAGAACCAGAATACTGGAGAGCGGGGGAATGACTAAGCCAGCTACGTATTACGGGTAGATGAATACGGTATAATACGATCAATGCTGTCTAAAAGATGAGGGGGTGCATACTACAAGAAAGTCTCACTAGGGTCACACGACATCTATTGTCTCAATCATTCAAACAAGAAACAGTAATAGAGAACATGTAAGATAAAGCAGTAAGGCGTCCCAAACGCTCAATCAAAATGTTCTTGAGAACTGGCTTCACAAAAATAGCCAGATGATGTAGCAAGGTATACACAACTGTTATCAGCTGCAGTCTGACTTTAGTTACAATTATGTAAAAGTAGATACAAGACAATCCGACTGACATGTCGGTGCCAAACGGCAAAGTATAAAGTATTTAACAAAACGAGCAGGGAAGTAAGGAACCCACTCGAGCCCTCCTGCGATCATCCCTCTAGTATTGACCATCTTGGAGGTAGAAGTAGGCTGGATCCTCGGGGACTGGCTCTAAATCTGGCCATGCAAAACCAGAGAGGTTAGACCTCTAATAGCAAGTACCGCAAGGGAGCACGACATGAGGAGTAAAACCAGTAATAGAAAACATAATAAATAGATCTCTGCTGACTACTGGGAATCACATCACATCACGACACTTCGAACCAACCTCCCAACCAAACAAGGACAGAAGTTGGCCCGTCATGTCCTGACATTCTGATCATCTCAGTTAGGTAACAGAGTAGGTACAGTACACAAACAAATCAATTTAAACGGCCATGCAACTGCTACGGCTTGCTACTGTGAGTTCCAAGTTATCCTGGAATTATGCAATAGGGGTTCCTCAGTTCTTACTATGTGCAAGCAAGGCTAGTTTACCCAGTCAATCAATTGCGCCAATCATGAATTAGACGAGTCCCAGCAGGACGTCCGCCATCAATATACAATATACAATAAATAATATAATCAGATACCGCTCCCTGCCCGTGTGGCAGATTTGCAGTATCTGTGGGAACCAATCGGCCTGTCGGGCACTACTAGTCCCAAGAGGGCTGCCATGTAAGAACTCGGAAATTCATTCTCTCCATGCAATCATTATTTTATTTAACTTAATAGTCTCTACGTTGAGTGAAATCCCATGCCGTGGGTCATGGTCTTTTAAATGAGTACTTTCGTACGGGGTACGATATGCACAACTCTACAACGATACCCGTACGGTTAGGTTGTAGGTCTTACATAACGTGATGCAACAATCAAAACTAACCACGGATTAATCATGCCTTGACCATAAAGTACACATGCTATTTTTGTAAGATAAATAGATAAATAAATAAATAAATACATAATTTGAAGCCCGCATGTGCCTGTATGCCAATATTCGAGATTAGCCAGTCGATTGCAATAGTTCATAGTTAATATGAACGTGTCTCATTCATTCAATTCAATAAGACGACTAGCCAGTCTCTTAGTTCCAACTAGGAACGCATGATCAATTATTAGTCAAGGTCACAATCATTATCAATGGTGACAAGGCATGAAAGTCAACTAGTATTCAGTGGGGTCGAGTCTACAACTCTCAGGGTTTAATTCCAGTCATACTGAGTATCCATAAACCAATCAAGACACATGACATATTCTACACAACCATATGTATTAAAATATTAGCATGCCAAGATTATCGAGTTCATGCAAAAAGACGTAAGGATATAATTGGATAATTATCATGCCAACATTAAATGAATAAATTATAGAGCAATAGGAACACCAAGGTTAGATTACGCCAAGGCTGATCTATGCCATGACTAGTCTACGCCTAAGCTTTACGCTCAAGCAATAATACGCGCGTAAAAAGCCTGCCTGCGTAAAACTTGCCTTACGCCAAACTCAGAAGAGTACGCGTAAAACATAAAGTTAGGCGTAAAGGATGTACACTCAAATAAAGGAACAAGGTTGAGCGTAAAACTCGTTTTACGCCGAGCCAAGGAGCCCGCGTAAAAAGAGCTACGCGTAAAGAACATGGTTACGCGCAAAAGATTAGAGTTTACGCCTGAGACACTGCGCGCGTAAAAAGTAAAGTTTTACACCTGAAAGAATACGCGCGTAAAAAGGGAATACGCCAAGTTAAGTAGACTTGCAAAAAAAACATGTTCACGCTGACACGAGTGATCGTGGGCGTAAAAACTCAATATTACGCTAACACGTATATAACGTGTGCGTAAAGACTCAATATTATGCCGGCACGTATAACGTGGGCGTAAAGGGCTGATGCTACGCGAGCACGTATAACGTGAGCGTAAAACATCTCCCGAACTCCAAATCCCATGGAACCTTCATTCCCAAGCAAACAATGGAACTCCCATGGATCAGAATGGCGTATAACACACCCTCAACAATCTGGAACGAACAGAACTTGGAAATACAAAAGTTTGATAGATCCAAACCAGTAAAATCCGAAAAAAAGAATTTCTAGATCTACTAAAAATAAGACTTCAAAATACAAAATGCCAAGTTCTAAACTCTCTTAGGATCACAAGAGGAAGATAAATGAACCATAAAAATGGATCCTCATGTAGAAACAAGATGTACTTGCCTATGGATTTGGTAGGTGGAGGGAGTTATGAGGAAGAAGAAGAGTGAAATGATAAAGAAGAAGTAAAGAGGAGAGAGAAAAAGGGTGGGGGCTTAAATGGGGGTGTTGGGTTCGGTTCATGATGAACCATCCTAAACCCGAAAAATAAACCAACCTAGGCCGATCCTAAAGCAAAGCTAAAGCAGAGAATAGAGGCAGAAAGTAAAATGCAGAAATAAAATTACAGAAAATTAATTAACATAAAATTGAAGGAATTTAAATACAGAACAATACATGATAAATAATAAATAAATACATTTAAGCAGTACATGTATTTAAAATACGTATTCTGGGAACGAAAAGTGACATCTCTACCCTCCTTAGAAAAATTCCGTCCTCGAAATTTCAAATCCAAGCAGGATAGGAATATCAAAACTAGGCTAATCTAGGTACAAGAAACTTGAGCAAGCAATCATTCTTTAACGTTTAATTAGCAGATAACATATCTATAATCTACGATATCAAGTAGTTCTATCTATGAGGTGACAAGTATGAGGGGTTAAGACAATCAAGGTACACGGGAAGAAATATACCTTGTGAGTCAAACATGTGTGGATACCGTGATCGAATATCATCCTCACGTTCCCACGTTGACTCTCCTAATGAGTGGTGACCCCAAGCAATCCGGACAAGGCTAATTGTTCGGTTCTTGAGTATCTTCTCTCTTCGGTCCAAAATGGACACCGGCTGCTCCTCATAAGACAAGTTGGTACCAACAACCAACTCAGAATGATCAAGGATATGGCTGGGGTCCGATACATACCTTCGCAATTGAGATACATGAAACACGTCATGCACCTCTCGTAACGAAGGTGGAAGGGATAAACGATAAGCAACATCGCCTACCCTATCAAGGATAACGAATGGTCCTACGTATCGCGGACTCAACTTCCCGCGAACGCCAAATCTAATGACCCCACGGGTAGGTGAGATCCGCAAGAATACGTGGTCCCCAACAGAAAACTCTAGCGGCCTACGATGCTGGTCCTTCCAATGACGATGCCGATCCTGTGCAACTCGAAGTCGCTCTCTAATTCCTTTAACCACTTCAACCGTCTGAACAATCAATTCTGGGCCTAGCATCTTCCTCTTCCCGATATCATCCCATGCTAGCGGCGATCTACACTTCTTACCATATAGAGCCTCGAATGGCGCCATCTGGATACTAGCTTGGTAACTGTTGTTGTATGAGAATTCGACTAAGTGCAGGTGGCTCTCCCAAGATCCTCCAAAATCTAGGGTACAAGCTCGCAACATATCCTCCAAAGTCTGAACTGTCCTTTCAGATTGCCCGTCCGTCTGTGGATGGTAAGCCATGCTAAATCTCAACTTGGTACCCAGACTATGATGTAAGCTCTTCCAAAAATATGATGTAAAGCGGGTATCTCTGTCTGACACAATACTGACAGGGACTCCATGTTGTCTGACTATCTGTTGCATATACAATTCTGTCAACTTTTCTGTAGATTGCCCTACTCTGAAAGGAAGAAAATGTGCTACCTTTGTAAGCCGATCTACTATCACCCAAATGGCATCTTTACCACTTGGCGATCTTGGTAAATCGGTCACAAAGTCCATTGTGATGTGTTCCCACTTCCATTCCGGGATAGGAAGTGGCTGTAATAATCCAGCTGGCCTCTGCTGTTCTGCCTTCACTTGCTGACATACCAAGCAACGAAAAACAAATCTAGCTATCTCCCTCTTCATTCCGTTCCACCAGAAGTGTTGCTTGATATCTTGGTACATCTTGGTCCCTCCAGGATGTATAGAATACTGAGAACTGTGAGCTTCTGTCATAACTTCCTGTCTGACATCTCCACTAGGCACGCATAGCGCGATCCAAACCTAAGTGTACCATCTCCATGAATTTTCATCTCCTTCCTGAGTCCTGACTCACATTCTGCCCTAAGCTTCTGAATCCTTGGGTCCTGTGCCTGAGCTGCCTTGATCCTATCTACCAAGTCAGATTGGACTTGTAGACTTGCCAGAACTCCTACATCACTAGAAAGTATAACTTCTATGCCCATCTCATGAAGGTCTTCTAAGATGTGCTTCTGTGTTGTCAACATAAATGCGCCGCCTCTCTTGCTAAGAGCGTCTGATACCATATTAGCCTTGCCTGGATGATACTGAAGCTCAACGTCATAATCCTTGATCAGCTCTAACCATCTTCTCTGCCTCATGTTCAGCTCCTTCTGAGTAAAGATGTACTTCAGACTTTTATGGTCTGTGTACATGTCCACTCGATCACCATATAAGTAATGCCTCCATAGCTTCAAGGCAAATACTACTGTCGCCAACTCCAAATCGTGAGTTGGATAATTCTTCTCGTGGTCCCGAAGTTGCCTACATGCGTACGCTATCACCTTCCCATGCTGCATAAGGACACATCCAAGTCCTTTACCTGACGCATCACAATATACAATAAAACCCCCAGGTCCAACTGACAATGTAAGAATGGGCGCTGATATCAACTTCTGCTTCAAGGTCTCAAATGATGTCTGAAATTCTGCCGACCAGACAAATGGCACATCCTTCTGTGTCAAGCGGGTCATAGGTGCTGAAAGTCTTGCAAAATCTGATACAAATCTTCTGTAATATTCTGCCAATCCCAAGAAACTCTGCACATCAGCTACGGTCTTGGGTACTGGCCAACTCTCTACTGCTTCTACCTTCTTGGGATCAACTGCGACTCCAGCTCCTGATATGGTATGACCCAGAAATGAAATGTGATCCGTCCAGAAGTCACATTTACTGAGCTTGGCATACAACTGGTTCTCCCTCAGAACCTGCAACACTTTCCTGGGGTGGTCTTCATGCTCCTCTTCACTGGCAGAGTATACGAGAATGTCGTCAAGAAACACCACGACAAACTGATCTAAGTACGGCATAAAGATGCGGTTCATCAAATCCATAAATATTGCTGGAGCATTAGTCAAACCAAACGGTATTACTAAAAATTCATAATGCCCATACTTCGACCTGAATGCTGTCATGGGAATATCCTCCTTCCGAATGCTCACCTGATGGTACCCTGAACGAAGATCTATCTTGGAGAAAACTCTAGCTCTGCTCAGCTGATCAAATAAGTCGTCAATCGTTGGTAGTGGGTACTTATTCTTTACTGTTGCCGTGTTAAGCTTCCTGTAGTCGATGCACAACCTGGATGATCCATCCTTTTTTCCTACAACTACCACTGGTGCTGCCCATGGCGATATGCTAGCTTGGATAAACTTCTTCTCCTTCAGTTCCTCTATATGCTGATATACCTTGGCCTGCTCCGAATCCGCCATTCTGTAAACCCGATCTGATATCGGTTTAGTTCCAGGTGCCAATTCTATACTGAACTCAATATCTCTAACCGGTGGTAGACCTGGAAGTTCTTCGGGATATACGTCCAGAAACTCTTCAACTACCTTCGGAACCTGAACTTCTTCCATTGCCGTTATTACTCCCTGCTCTTGCTGAGTTGCCTCTGATCTGACCAAGGTGAATCTCTCCATGCTTGGAATATCAAAAGATACACTCCCACTACGACAATCTATTGTCGCATGACTGTCTTTCAGCCAGTCCATGCCTAAGATAACGTCGAAATTTCTAACAGAAAATTCTATAAACTGGGCGGGTAAGGAATGCCCACAAACTACAACGCTACACGCTAGAATAACTCTACTAACTCCTACGAGTCCATTACCAGTGAGTATATTTAACCTCTCTAGCAATGCCTCGAACTCCATTCCTAGCCGTGTCGTAAATTGTGCAGATATAAATGAGTGTGATGCTCCCGAATCAAACAATGCTACTGCGGGATATGAGGCGACGAGAATGTTACCTGCCACGACATCTCCCGATGCCAATGCCTCTTCTAGGAACAGAGTGAATGCCTGCCCTCGACCTCTTTGTTGGTTCCCATGCTGCGGCCTAGCCTGGTGCTGCTGCTGGCCCCTTACTTGATGATGCTGGGGTGGTCTATGCTGGTATTGCTGCATCGGCGGTCCCTGCTGTCGAAACATCTGAGCCTGCGGCATTAACGGACGCTGGGCCAATGGTCTCACTGCCACTGCTGGTCCTCGATACTGTCCTGCCCCCGGTGTTGGCAGAGCAGGAAACTGCTGCACTGGTCCTCCTGACCTCGAATTCATGGGACATGTGGTAACCCGATAATCTGGATTTTCATATATCAAACACAGTCCGTTTAATGCCCGACACACATCTCTAGTGTGCCCTATCTTCCCACAATAAGTGCAGCCCGCTGGGGGTTGCTGGTTCTTCCTTGGTTACTGCGGCTGCTGCTACCTGGGTGGTGGTGCTGGCCCTCGTATCGCCACATCGTGGATACGAATGCCAGGGGATGGTGCTGTTGTTCGGGGCGCTGCTCCTCCTCCTCCTTTAATATGACTATGAGATCTCTTCTGACCCCCAATCCTTGCTGTGATCCTCTGAATGGTGATCTCATGCCTTCGAGTTGTCGCCAACACGTCGTCGAAAGTCTGATAATTGTGCCCCTCTATCAATTGCAAGAGTTCAAGATGAAATCCTTGCTGGAACCTCATCGCCCTTTGGCGCTCCGTTGCTACCATCTCTGGGGCAAACCTACTCAATCTGCAGAACTCCGCTGCATAAGCATCTACTGTCTTGCCGGCCTGCTTGAGGTTGATAAACTTCTGTTGTAGCTCAAACTGCGCCACAACCCCATAATACTTCGTCTTGAACCTTGCTGTAAAATCGTCCCAAGCAAAGGGACGTCTGATGCCTACTTCTTCTGATTCCCACAAATCACGTACGAGATCCTGAAGTAACAACTTCACTTGATCCACACGTTCTTCTGCCGGCACCTTAGCGGCTGTCAGAATAGCCTCAATATTCTTAAGCCATGCATCTGCTAAAATAGCATCCTCCGTGCCCTCGAAACGGCGGGGGTTGTACTTGTAAAATCTGGTTGATGCTCCTGAATCTGGCCTCGCCCCTCTTTCCAATGCCGTCTGCAACCCTTGGTTGAGTAGTACATTCTGCTCTTGTAACTGAGTATGCATGCGCTGCTGGGCTAACATCTGGTGTTGCTGAGTAGCCATCATCCCTCTCATGATCTCCAGAAGAGCCGGTTTGTCCATTTCCGCAGGGGTAGGTAGAACTGTTGGTGGTGGTGGAACCTCTGGATACTGCGATCCAGCTGCTGCTTCCACTATCACTTTCTCCTGGATAGTCTCTTGAGGTAGTACTGGCCCGTGTTGCTGATCAACCTGGTCATGTTATCCGTGCTGTCCATGTTGTTGCTGTCCAGCTCTGACAGGTACGGACGAAGTGCCCCTAAGAAATGGGACAAGAGAACAATCAAACGACCGGACAGGAAAGATCAACGAAGTCAAGGGATACGGGAATATCAAGCTGGAGTTGAAAATCAACGAATTATGAGATCAAGGGGGAACATGTATGATTGAGACATCCTATAAAAATATCCCACAAGTCTGAAATCAGACCTGCATAGGACACCACTAAAACTTTGTCACGCCCCAGAACCAGAATACTGGAGAGCGGGGGAATGACTCAGCCAGCTACGTATTACGGGTAGATGAATACCGTATAATACGATCAATGCTGTCTAAAAGACGAGGGGGTACATACTACAAGAAAGTCTCACTAGGGTCACACGACATCTATTGTCTCAATCATTCAAACAAGAAACAGTAATAGAGAACATGTAAGATAAAGCAGTAAGGCGTCTCAAACGTTCAATCAAAATGTTCTTGAGATCTGGCTTCACAAAACATAGCCAGATGATGTAGCAAGGTATACACAACTGTTATCAGCTGCAGTCTGACTTAAGTTACAATTATGTAAAAGTAGATACAAGACAATCCGACTGACATGTCGGTGCCAAACGACAAAGTATAAAGTATTTAACAAAACGAGCGGGGAAGTAAGGAACCCACTCGAGCCCTCCTGCGATCATCCCTCTAATATTGACCATCTTAGAGGTAGAAGTAGGCTGGATCCTCGAGAACTGGCTCTAAATCTGGCCATGCAAAACCAGAGAGGTTAGACCTCTAATAGCAAGTACCGCAAGGGAGCACGACATGAAGAGTAAAACCAGTAATAGGAAACATAATAAATAGATCTCTGCTGACTACTGGGATTCACATCACATCACGACACTTCGAACCAACCTCCCAACCAAACAAGGACAGAAGTTGGCCCGTCATGTCCTGACATTCTGATCATCTCAGTTAGGTAACATAGTAGGTACAGTACACAAACAAATCAATTTAAACGGCCATACAACTGCTACGGCTTGTTACTGTGAGTTCCAAGTTATCCTGGAATTATGCAATAGGGGTTCCTCAGTTCTTACTATGTGCAAGCAAGGCTAGTTTATCCAGTCAATCAATTGCGCCAATCATGAATTAGACGAGTCCCAGCAGGACGTCCGCCATCAATATACAATATACAATAAATAATATAACCAGATATCGCTTCCTGCTCGTGTGGCAGATTTGCAGTATCTGTGGGAATCAACCGGCCTGTCGGGCACTACTAGTCCCAAGAGGGCTACCATGTAAGAACTCGGGAATCCATTCTCTCCATGCAATCATTATTTTATTTAACTTAATAGTCTCTACGTTGAGTGAAATCCCATGCCGTGGGTCATGGTCATTCAAATGAGTACTTTCGTACGGGGTACGATATGCACAACTCTACAACGATACCCGTGCGGTTAGGTTGTAGGTCTTACATAGCGTGATGCAACAATCAAAACTAACCACGGATTAATCATGCCTTGACCATAAAGTACACATGTTGTTTTTGTAAGATAAATAGATAAATAAATAAATAAATACATAATTTGAAGCCCGCATGTGCCTGTATGCCAATATTCGAGATTAGCCAGTCGATTGCAATAGTTCATAGTTAATATGAACGTGTCTCATTCATTCAATTCAATAAGACGACTAGCCCGTCTCTTAGGTCCAACTAGGAACGCATGATCAATTATTAGTCAAGGTCACAATCATTATCAATGGTGACAAGGCATGAAAGTCAACTAGTATTCAGTGGGGTCGAGTCTACAACTCTCAGGGTTTAATTCCAGTCATACTGAGTATCCATAAACCAATCAAGACACATGACACATTCTACACAACCATATGTATTAAAATATTAGCATGCCAAGATTATCGAGTTTATGCAAAAAGACGTAAGGATATAATTGGAGAATTATCATGCCAACATTAAATGAATAAATTATAGAGCAATAGGAACACCAAGGTTAGATTACGCCAAGGCTGATCTATGCCATGACTAGTCTACGCCTAAGATTTACGCTCAAGCAATAATACGCGCGTAAAAAGCCTGCCTGCGTAAAACTTGCCTTACGCCAAACTCAGAAGAGTACGCGTAAAACATAAAGTTAGGCATAAAGGATGTACACTCAAATAAAGGAACAAGGTTGAGCATAAAACTCGTTTTACGCCGAGCCAAGGAGCCCGCGTAAAAAGAGCTACGCGTAAAGAACAGGGTTACGCGCAAAAGATTAGAGTTTACGCCTGAGACACTGCGCGCGTAAAAAGTAAAGTTTTACGCCTGAAAGAATACGCGCGTAAAAAGGGAATACGCCAAGTTAAGTAGACTTGCAAAAAAAACATGTTCACGCTGACACGAGTGATCGTGGGCGTAAAAACTCAATATTACGCTAACACGTATATAACGTGTGCGTAAAGACTCAATATTATGCCGGCACGTATAACATGGGCGTAAAGGATTGATGCTACGCGAGCACGTATAACGTGAGCGTAAAACATCTCCCGAACTCCAAATCCCATGGAACCTTCATTTCCAAGCAAACAATGGAACTCCCATGGATCAGAATGGCGTATAACACACCCTCAACAATCTGGAACGAACAGAACTTAGAAATACGAAAGTTTGATAAATCCAAACCAGTAAAATCCGAAAAAAAGAATTTCTAGATCTACTAAAAATAAGACTTCAAAATACAAAATGTCAAGTTCTGAACTCTCTTAGGATCACAAGAGGAAGATAAATGAACCATAAAAATGGGTCCTCATGTAGAAGCAAGATGTACTTGCATATGGATTTGGTAGGTGGAGGGAGTTATGAGGAAGAAGAAGAGTGAAATGATAAAGAAGAAGTAAAGAGGAGAGAGAAAAAGGGTGGAGGCTTAAATGGGGGTGTTGGGTTCGGTTCATGATGAACCATCCTAAACCCGAAAAATAAACCAACCTAGGCCGATCCTAAAGCAAAGCTAAAGCAGAGAATAGAGGCAGAAAGTAAAATACAGAAATAAAATTACAGAAAATTAATTAACATAAAATTGAAGGAATTTAAATACAGAACAATACATGATAAATATTAAATAAATACATTTAAACAGTACATGTATTTAAAATACGTATTCTGGGAACGGGGAGTGACATATATATTATATATAGGCCTAATTTTGAAAATTTGTTTAGGACCTCCATGAACTTAGGACCAGCGCTGCACAAAAGTGTAGGTTGTTGCCAACTCTACTCACTTAGACCATCTCCAATGGAGGTTTCTATCTTTCCTATTTCTATGGAAGAAATCTATTTTAGAAAAAACTTCTTCCAATGATGATTTCTATCACCATTTCTATCCTAGGTGGCAATGATGTAGGATAGAAACTTTCTAGGAGGGTTTCTACATGTAGAAACTCTTATTATTGGGTCCCACACTATTAAATTGGTCATTTTACTATGTAACACATAGGATAGAAATGAATAACCATTGGAGAGCATTTTTGTATGTTTACAATTTTTATGTAGAAACTCTTCCAACTAGGATAGAAATCTCCTTAGACCATCTCCAATGGAGGTTTCTATCTTTCCTATTTCTATGGAAGAAATCTATTTTAGAAAAAACTTCTCCCAATGGTAGTTTCTATAACTATTTCTATCCTAGGTGGCAATGATGTAGGATAGAAACTTTCTAAGAGGGTTTCTACATGTAGAAACTCTCATAGAAATTCTCTTATCTCTCATGACAATTATTATTGGACCCCACACCATTAAATTGGTCCTTTTACTATGTGACACATAGGATAGAAATGGAGAACCATTGGAGAGCATTTTTGTATGTCTACAATTTCTATCTAGAAACTCTTCCAACTAGGATAGAAATCTCCTTAAAGTACAATGCCAAGTAGGATAAGAACTCAATTTTAGAAATCACCATTGGAGATGGTCTTAGACCATCTCCAATGGGGGTTTCTATCTTTCCTATTTCTATGGAAGAAATCCATTTTAGAAAAAACTTCTCCCAATGGTAATTTCTATCACCATTTCTATCCTAGGTGGCAATGATGTAGGATGGAAACTTTCTAAGAGGGTTTCTACATGTAGAAACTCTTATAGAAATTCTCCTATCTCTCATGACAATTATTATTAGGCCCCACACCATTAAATTGGTCCTTTTACTATGTGACACATAGGATAGAAATGGAGAACCATTGGAGAGCATTTTTGTATGTCTACAATTTCTATGTAGAAACTCTTCCAACTAGGATAGAAATATTCTTAAAGTACAATGCCAAGTAGGATAAGAACTCAATTTTAGAAATCACCATTGGAGATGGTCTTAAAGTATAATGCCAAGTAGGATAAGAACTCAATTTTAGAAATCACCATTGGAGATGGTCTTAGGCCTCCATGTATATTTTGTACAGATAATGTTTTCTCGCCAGCTGCATGATATTCCTCCCGCTGCCAATCAAAAAAAAAGACACTGGTCTCTTTAGTTCAAATTTTGGTTTCGGTGGCAACAATTTTTTTATTGTATTTATTTTTATTTTAGTTAATTTTTTTTAACTATGTATGAGAGTTCTGTTTCGAAAGTTCGCATCGGATTCCCCTGATTTCAGAGTCGGCCCTGGTTGTTGGTAAGTCAACACCTTATCGATTGTGCACGCAATACAAAAAAGAGAGTCCATAGGCCATCGGTCGATCGATCTTGTTCACGAAAACAAGATGAGGACATCAAGCTCATTTTCGGATTTAGACCTCATTTTCATGTTTTGACTTGGCTAACCAAGCTGCTCTGTTCATTTGCATCCGTACTGTCAAACGGGTGGCTGGACGGCATCGGCTGTCGTAGGTGTCGTGAAGATGTCGGAGGACGCCTCCGACGTCGTGGGCGAAGCGAGGCATTGAGTTGTCGGCGTCGAAAGACGTCGGCCGTCCCGTGAGGCTCTGGAGTGCGCAGAGTGTGCGAGGCGTACGTGTGGGACGAAGATGAAAAAACCAGTGCAGACACGATTCGCACGAATAGTCCGAAGCGATATGACGACCGGCTAAAAATCGTGTGCGGGAAGACACGATTTAACTGAGCTCGCACGTGCTGGAAAAAAAAAAAAAAACAAAAGAAAACAAAAGAAAAAGAAAGAGCAGCTTGAAATTTAAGGGCCTCTTGGGCTGTAGGGTGTGTAACCTGAGCCCAGCCCGTTCATCTAGTGGGAGCCTTAAATGAGCCCTGGCCCAACAACAATACTCTCTCATCAGCAGAAAAAAAGAAGAAGAAACAATCATGTCAAGCAGCAGCAAACAATACTCTCCAATGCCTAAAAACAGAAAGTCCACAAACCCTAACGAGATTATGGAAGAAGACGAATCACCATCAGCATCTCAAGAGCACCACCACCAGCAGCAGCAATTCCCGCTCGCTTCCCCACGCCGTAAGCCCCCGATGAAGGCGAAGAAGAAGCCGATCCCGAAGAAGAAGCTCGCCATCATCAACGGGAGGCTCTCCTTCCTCTCCAAGAACCTCCGCCCCGTCCCCTCCCTCCCCTCCCCGAAGGCCCTGGCCGACCTCGTCCTCCCCCACGAGCCCCTCTTCCGCTCCCTCGGCCTCTGGGACTTCGCCCGCCTCGACCCCTCCTCCTCCTCCCCCCTCCGCCGCGACCTCCTCGCCGAGCTCCTCGCCCGCTTCGACCCCGCCGACCGCTGCAGCTACGTCAGCGGAGCCCGAGTCAACGTCACCCGCGCCGACCTCGCCCGCGCCCTCTCCCTCCCCGTCAGGAAGGAGAAGCCCGAGCCGTCCGCCGCGCCCGCCCCCCTCGACGACGCGGCCCAAGGTGCCCTCTTGGGGTTCATATCGGACGCCATGGTTTTCCTGGAGGACGCCGCGGAGGTCCCCGGGGAGGTGGTGCAGGCGCAGAGGATGGTGCGGGAGGGACGCGCCGGGTGGGTCGACTGGGCGGGACTGGTGTGGGCCATGGTGGAGAAGGAGATGGCCGAGGCGCCGAGGACCGGGATCTGCTACTATGCGGCGCACCTCCAGTGCCTGATCAGGTTCCAGAAGCCGAAGCTGTTCGAGGAGGAGGAGGAGAAGGAGGAGGTGGAGGTGGACGAGGAGATGGAGATGGAGGAGGATCCTCCGGTGGTCGCAGAGGAATGCAACCCCGAGGCCCCCGGCGGCCCCGGTTTGAGCATGGGGATCGGAGCGGACACTATGGAGGACATGGATGGAGTCACTATAGGGGGTTTGAGTAAAGGAGAGGACAACGTGGAAGTCGATATGGAGGATGGGTTCCATAACGAACTTGCTTCAAAGTTCCCTCCTTTGGAGCGGTTGAGCTCGATGGATCTTATGCAGGCGATCGGGAACCATAATAATCTCTCGTTTAATCTCGAGCAGTCTAATGGGGATTTCTTGGGTATGGGGCACGATATACATAAGAGCATGGAACTGGACCCGGGACCAGGAAGTTCGCTCTTGTTCGCGAACGACCACAAAAGAAGGATTGATGAGATTGGCAATGGAGAGAATGGGAACATTCATGGGTTCCACCAAAGCAACCAGCAGCCAAAGAAGTTCCAGAGCGACATGCCTTGGGAGCAAACTCAGTCTGTATTGGCTTTCGGTGGGTGCATCGGAGACATACATAACTTGATGGGAAATGCGAGGATGGTGCTTGTTGAGAAGGAGAAAGCTTTCATGAATTCCCAACTGCATGTGCAGTATTTGAATAGGATGCTGCAGCAGAAGGAAGAGATCATTCAGTCCCTTGAGAGGAATATGTTGCAAGAGCGGCAGAAGAGGCACATCGACGCTTGCAGGCTGGAGCACGAGCTCAGTACTCTAAGTAATGTCCTTTTTAACTACAAGAAAGCTATGAAAGACACTCGCAATGCTTTCGCAAAGTACAAAACTAAGTTTCCACCAGAAGTTGAGCCAGTTCTTAAGAATGGTGTTGTCGGAACAGGGGGTGTTGTTCCTGGTACAGAGGGTTTGGGGAAAACATGCTCAACAGAAGAGGAGGAAATGCATAAGGTAGCAGTGGAAATGATCAATGATTTTCAGGAAAATTGGATGTGTAAATTTGCTGCCTACCACACTCAGGTCACCAAGACCGGAGAAAGATTGGTGGAGCTTCATGGAGAAGTCAAGCTTCTAAAGGGAAAGCCTGTCGAAGCCAAGGATGATTGAGTAAGATTTCAATACTTCTACACATGACTAAGATGTACCTATAGCATCTATCTTAACTTACATAGTTATGCAACTCCCAGTCCCCTTGTAACGGCAGCGCATGAATTTGTTTGTTGTGATATTAGATATATGATAATTCAGTAATCTTATTCAGAATTTTGGTCCATGCCTGTACATAAATAGATTACTTAGATAACAATTGATAAAACTCAACAAAGTGTTCTCATCAGAAATAGCAAGCAGGACTAAAGAAAGCGGTTGGATGTGGAGAACTGTTGGCTACGAAGCAGAAATACTGATAAGATCGTGATATGGCAAATCTCAAGGGATACAATTGCAAGGTATCTATATGCCTCTCTTTTCTCTCCCACTCTTTGTTTACCTGAATTGGAACAACACATTAGACATCGGCTATTGTTTTGCCTTTTAAGTTGACCTCCCAGAATAGAAATTGATACTCATGTCACCACCAAATTCTCGTGACCCCAAGGTATTGCGGCTGTTATTTGTCTTTTTCTATGGGGTACGTCTTTAGACTATCCATTGAGAATCGGGCTGCACCTATATAAATCCACACTTGATACACACCCGATTAGCTTGTAGGTTGCTTCTTGATTTGCTTCCAAGAAAGAAACACATGCTTTTATTTTTATTTATTTCTTCTTCTTTGGTTTGATTCTTCAATAAACTCTTCCACATTTTGGAGCTTGAATGGTAGCATGTTAAAGGCGGATTAGATTTTTCGTAAACCATTTAGGAAATGTATAAGGTTGCACGGTAGAGGACTGTACGCATGTACTTATGTGACATGTATATGACATGATACTCCCTCAACACTCAGACCGTGTCACATGTGGCTCGCCCATGTCCAGGCTCCAAAGGGACAAACATAAGACATTAACATTTCTCTTTAGTGAATACTTCCTGTAACTTAATTTTAGGACCTTCTTACTATCCAAGACATGCTTGTATAATTCTTAAGATCTAACTCATAGGATATGTATTTTTTTTTCCCATATGTTAACTGTGTGAGTATCCTAAAATTGGAAAATGCCGTATTTCAAATCCATTTTGTGACTGTATCCTAATTCGTGACAGTGTCTATGTAACATAGTGGATCAGAGTAGAAATTCCCATGCTTCACTTACTAATTCATAACAGCAAAATGTGTAATTTTAGTCTTTTATTTCTGTTAATTAGTTATTCCAAATTTTATACTACAATTATGAACTGTAAAAATTTTTGTTACAATTATAATTAGAATTTTAACCTCTAATTGCTTATACTACCAAGCTTTAGCACTTTTAGAGTCATGTTGTTGTGTTTGATATCTACTCTCTCTATGCTCTTGATATGTTTTATTTAATTGTCATATATAGTTACAGACACGCATACATATTTGTGTTCCTTGTTTATGTGTAGAATAATTCATAATAGGGGTTTCTATGAGGCATATGATCATGAGAACTCAATTTATTAATGTGGTCTTGTGAATTTTTTCTAGTTCGTAATTTGTTGTGCTTTATAACTCAGTAGTGTATGTTGTACACTTATCTTATAAATGCTTACAGTCCATATAATCCCGAAGGATTCAAACATTCAAGACTCTGATTATGAAAGTGATCCATCAAAACTTCAAAGAGCTTAAGAAACTTAAACGTGCCAAGTCATCAAATGTGATATAGTTCAACATCTCAAGAATCATGCAGATGTGTTTTCCATCAATTTGGAAAAATTCAAGATCCTTAAAGTCTTTAGTACATACATGACTTAAAAGATGCCAACAAACAACTTTAAGCAAAAGCATTAATGATGAGATAAAAGGGTGACATATATAGAAGTATGGTTTTTAGAAGTTCACCACAATATTCTAAATAATAACATTTGTCCTAAGAGACATTGTTAAGGGTAATCATAAACTATGAAAAGTAGCCTACATATTGTAATTAAAATCTGACAAATATAGCTTTTACCTTAGCTATACCCATTATTTTATTATTGATACCAATCATTCATACCAAACGTCCATATACTATCAGCTCTACACTACTTATTCATTTTATAATCACTCACTAGATACAGATTTTGCATCACTTTTTATGCACTATATGTATGGAATACATGGCCTTGAGTTGAGAGTAGTATTGTAACATGAGTCCATACTATCGAGAACTAATTATCAATATAAGGTTCCATACCTTTAAGGCTTTGATGTAGGAGAAAAGTATGAACATTATGTTGGTACCCCAGTTTATTTGGTTGCCAAAGTGATGGTAGGGAGTTATGGACTAAAGGTTGACATATAGTGTGCTGGAGTGACATTGTACTTCCTACTAGTGTCCATCTTATCCAAGTGGTCAAACTTTTGTTTTGCTAAATACTATTGTGGTTAAATTTTTTATCATATCATTGAAGAATCCTGATTTAGAAGACGAATTTACTTGTCAACAGATAGCGAGGATGTACTGGACAAAATAGATAAGAGGAAAATTTTATCTTGATGTTCATACCTTTATGCCCATTTCTAGTAATGCAAATAACCTGATGAGTAAGATGCTGAAGGTAGAAAATCCATAGGAAATCTTGGGCAAGTTATAACTTTCTAAACTTCAAGTTATTTTAGGTTTATTATTTGAAAGCTTGGTGATCATAGGTATTAGATTTCATGCCAATATGTTGGTTCCTAGTTACTAGTTCACAATTTAAAAATGCGTATGACATCCGTAGATTAATGGTAATACATATTATGAATCAACATATATCAGTTGTAGAAAAACTCAAGAAGTTTAAAGGAATGAGAAAGTTTACGAGATATGTCTTGTAGGTGACTACATTGTTATCTTTTTGCCTAATTACGTTGATAACTTCTTCTTATCAGGTTATAAGTTGTGTGGAATAAGTTTTCTTGCAACTGGAAGACTGTCTTATCATGGATATTATATTTTATCAAAAGTCTGTCTCCTGGTTCTGCATAACTTATCATATGATAAAAATTATAAAATTAAGTAATTAGACAAAAATGCTAGTAAATACAAATTGAGGTGAGAAGAATCTAACATATGATAAAAATTATAGCACCTTCAAGACAAATATCTTAATATTGCTTATTGCTTCAGACTTTTTGAGTCTTCCTACAGCTGTGATAGATATCTCTTGTTTTATAATTCGTATTTGCCATTAACCCCCACTAGTACCCTGCCCATTTTTAAATTGTGAAACTAGTAACCAGAAATTGACGAATAGGAAGGAAAATCTAATACCCATGATCACCAAGCTTTTAAATAATAAACCTGAAAGAACTTGAAGTATGGAGATTTGTAACTTGCCCATGAATCCAGCTGCAAAACTACGAACTTTTGGATCCTCTACCTTCAAGTGCAGCTCCATTCGTGTTCTAAGTCAAGATTTTTGGATGATAAGATACAAATTATTAACTACAACAATGTTAAAATAAGTTTTAAAAAAAAACTATCCTCATGCACAAGGATAAACACCAGTAAAAATGAAGTATAATGTCACGTCATATGTCAGCTTTGGTCCACAATTCCCCATTGTAATTTCAGCAACCAATATAACGAGTACTAGCATAATCTTCAGACTTTTGTCCTGATTTATTAGTCCTCTATACTATAGACTCTAGATATAATATTATTCTCATGGTACTTTTGTTTGTATATATATATCCTTTAGATGTAAAATATGTGTTTTTTGTGGTTGGATTTTATGTGTCTTTTATGTGATTTGTTTGTTCCAAGGAATCTTGATCTCATCGGTCGTAACCAACAGAGAGAGGAAAGATACATGGTGTTGAGTTTTTGAGTGTTTGTTGAGGATTATGAGAGATTGTAATCCTATTATTTGATCTTTTTATTTATGTATTTATTTTGGTTGTCACATTATTGTCGTAACAAATTGTTCAATAGTGAGGTTCGAGATTTGATGCGGTGATCATGTGTCAATGATGAGGGGAGTTCCAATGATGATAATGGAAAACCCGGCCACGATTGTCTCGAAGTTTCGACAATTTTGTTCAATACAGGATGAAGAAGGAAAAAAGAAGGTGTCGTAGTGTGCTTGAAGGTGGAGGGGGTTAGTTTTTTTTTGTTCGTTTGTTTTTTTCTTACTGATGGTGATGTTAGTGATGGAGATATGCTGTTCCTGGATTTGATAATTTTGGTGTTTGCGTATTATGGTAAAGTTTTGGGTTATTATGGTTGTCATTTGGTGATTATGTTGGAAGATTGTGCCTATGAGAGGGGCGATTACAATGGCATGTAGTTTGACGTCGATAAGCTAAGAAATGTAACCGAAGAGGTCTGAATGCTGGAGAGTCAACATTCAATGTCTATTTTGTGGGTTTATCAGGACAATATCTTCGTAGAAAAGGTGTAATTTAACCAACATATCATGGTTTATGTATTTCTTTTTTAGGAGATTTTGGTGATTGGGGTTTGAATAAACATGAGCCAAGGTGGAGATTGGTAGGATTGGCTCAAGTTTACTTAAAACGATTTTGTTTATTTAAAAGTCACAAATAGATTATAATTAGTTTCTCGCTGTTTAAGAAATATTGGCGGAATATGATTTGTTTCAGGGTTTATGTTTTAGGCTATAAATTTATGTCTCTTTGTAGAATAGAGATTGGTGATGATTACGAGAGATTGTAATCCTAAGATTATTTATTTTTGCGTTTAGGAGTTAATTCTATTACTTGATGTTACTACAATTCTTTTTTCTTTGTCGCATCATTGTGGTAACAAATCATGTATAATTGTTTGTGCCAGTACATTGAAGGTTTGGACTTTGGAGTTGTAATTGTCTTTATGCTAATTCAAGTGAACTTAGAATATCTGGTACTCCTTGCCTGTGAGAAAAAAAAACTCTGTTGTTTGTTGAGTGTTCATTGTAAATACTGAGAAGTTGTTTATTAGATTAGCATTTTGGCTCATGAAATGATTATATGGTTTTATATACTTTGGATTTGATGCAAATACGGTAAAATTGATTATGAATATAGAAAATTTTGATCAGCTACAGGACTGAATGCAGGATGGTTAGCTGGCAAAATTAGATATTTGCTTGTGTTTTCCTATTAAGGTTGCCATCGAGAGATTTGATGGCAAAGGAATTTTAAAATTTAGCTCCTGTTTTGTTGGCAGTGATGGAATTCAAAAGTATGAATCTGAAGGAGGTGAATTTAGCTCTTTCAAATATTATGTGATGGGGAGTTGGATGTGTTACTTTCAAACTTTTCTTTGGATGTGTTACTGTTTTTACACAAGGATTGATGGTTCTGTCAACTTTAGGGGCTGTTTGGATAGGAGGGGGTGGAGTGAAAGTGCTCTACAATTACCACTTTCTGTGAAAGTGGTCCTAGTTTCTGTGTTTGGTTGCCATGCAACTGCAACCGGGAGTGGGAGCTTTCTGACAGCTTCCACTTGCTGTCCCCTCCCTTTTCGATCCCTTCCACTTGCATCAAAAAAGAGAGGAAAGTGGGAGGAAAGTGGTGGGGAACCCCTCTCCCTCTCCTTCTTCCTCTTCCTACTGGCTGGGATCGGAGGTGGAGCAGAGGGCGAGGAGGGGGGAGGGGCTGACGAGGATGGGGGGAGGGGATCGGTGGGGGGCAAGGACGGGCTTGAGGAAGAGGGCGTTGGGGATGGGGTGGGAGGGGTGGAGGCGGTCAGGTGGAGGAGGTGGTCGGGGCGGAGGAGGTGGTGGGAGCGCGAGCGAGGGCCGAGCGCTGGGTTCGACGCGTCGCGGGAGGAGGTGGAGATGTCGAGCCTCCGCCGGGTTCGACGCGTCGCGGGAGGAGGTGGAGGAGGTGGAGGAGGAGGAAGTGGAGTTGGGGCGCTGTTGCAGGGAGGAGGAGGAGGAGGAGGAGTTGGGGCGGCTCTTGTGAGAGGGAGGAGGAGGAGGAGGAGGTCCTCCGGGCTAGGTTGAGGGGAGAGAGAGGCGAGTGTTGTGTAGTGTTTTTTTTTTTTTGGGGGGGGGGGGGGAAAGAAGAATGAGCTGGGGAGACGAGAGTAGGTAGGAATAGTTAATATGATTAATGATATGTTTAACCAATAGTATAATGATATGTTTAACTAATAATTTTTAGTAATTAATATGATTAATAGTTTTTGTATATATTAATTATTATTTAAAAACAAGAATTTGAAAATATGTATATATTAATTATTATTTAATTTTTAAAAAGTAAATAATAATAATAATAATAATAATAATAATAATAATAATAATAATAATAATAATAATAATAATAACAACTTCTTAATTTCCTCCTTAATACAAAATAATAATGAATTCTTCCTAATTTCCTCCTAGGTTTATCACATCTCAAAAAAATTTCACTTTTAACTATCCAAACAACCGAACTACTTTTTTTTTTTTTTTCACTTACAACAACCATCCAAACACCAAACCAATTTTCTTTCACTTGCAGCAGACAAAAATTACTCAATCCAAACACATTTGGAAAGTGCCACTTGTCGCAAGTTAACGGAAACTCAACTTGCTGCAAGTGTCACTTTCACACTTTCAAAGAGTTACATCTATTTCCTGGACCACTCACGTAAGAAGTAACTGGTGGTTAATTTGCAAGTCTGGGATGTTTATTTGAAAAGCCTTTTGATAGTGACCCCAAAAAATAGTTTTGATGAATATAAGTTAGAGCGGGGATTTTTTGTTATAAGAAGAATGAACAAGTTGGATGGAAATCCATAATTTTCTTTTGAGATCCTTCTGTTTCTTTCTTATGAATTGTGAACCTGTCTTGTGCTCTGCGAAAGCGATAACCTCTACAGAAAATAGACCCTCGATGGTTGAAGCCTTCGACATATAACCCATTTAGTTTGAGAAGAATGCACTTCTATTCTTCTGACAGATTAATTTTTTCTCAACTTCTACCATAATTGAAAAGAATAATCCACTTTTCCGTAAAATCGAATCCACCCATGTGCTATGTTTCCCACCTGCCGGCCTAAGGCCATGTTTGGTTCACAGAATCATGGCATTAGGAAAGGAAAGTTATTTATTTTCTATGTTTGGATGACAGAGAAAGGAAAGTTATTTATTTTCTATGTTTGGATGACAAAGAAAATGTTTGAAAAAGAAAACTGATTTCGAAGAAAAAGAAAAATAGGGAGAAAGTGGTTCCCCCCACCCATTCTAGGGATTCACTTTCCCTCCCAATTTACTTGGCCTTTCTAAACATCGAAAAAAAAGGATAAAAATTACAATTTTCTAAAGAAACATAAATAAACAAGGTATTGATTTTCTTTGGCTAAATTGCAACCTGATATCCTCAACTATTACAGTTTTTCAACTTAATATCCTCAACTTTTATAGGTACCAATTTGATATCCTGAAATTTTTTTTGGACCAAATTGCTTCTTCTCTTCTCCCCCAACACCCTCCCACCCCTCTCTCTCCGACTACGAGTGGCTGGCGAGCGGCGGACACGCGTGATCGGACAACGGGCGCAGGGATGCGCGAGGGCGAGTTGGGCAGCGCGCGGGGCAGCGTGAGGGGGGCTCTCGACGGAATGCGAAGCAGCGCGCGGAGGCGCAGGGCGAGGCGCGGTGGCGGGTGCACGCAAGCGGGAGAGGGAGAAGGGGGCTCGGGGTGGGTAGGGGGGTCGTCGGGACCGGGTAGGGGGGTGGTTGATGTCGTGGGGAGGGGATGGGGGAATGGCTGTTGGAGGGGGGGAGGGTCGGGGCCGGGTTGAGGGGAGGGGGGGGGGGGGGGGGGGGGGGGGGGGGGGGGGGAGTAGCAGTAGGGGGGTGGGGGGAGGGTAGTTTAGGAGTAAAAAAAATTTGGGTATCAACTTAAAAATATTAGTTGAAATAGGGTATTAAGTTAGTACCTATCAAAGTTGAGGGTATCAAGTTGAAAATTTATGATAGTTGAGGATATCAAGTTGTAATTTAGTCATTTTCTTTCCTCCCCGCGAACAGTGTTAAGTGTTGTAGAATCTTGGGATGAGAGCATGTCTTATAATTTTGAGACTATTTTTACAGTTTTATTACACTCAAATGAACACGAATTGTACTTTGTTCCCCTTTTGGAGGAAGAGAGGGGGAGGAGGCTATTATTAGTTGTATTATTGTCACCACCGGCGGAATTATTGCACATAGGGCTGCAAACGAGCCGAGCCGAGCCGAGCCGAGCCGAGCCAAGCTTTCGTAAGCTTGAGCTTGGCTTGACTAGAATTATTCGAGTTGGAGCTCGAGCTCGAGCTTGATAATTTTTTATTTTGAAGCTTGAGCTTGGCTCGAGCTTGGCTCGAGCTTGTTTATATTAAGCTTGAGCTTGGCTTGGTTTGAGCTCGAGCTTGGCTTGATAAGGAAGCTAGATAAACAAGCCCAATAAGCTTAAAATCAAGCTTGTCGCTCAACTTTATTTCAAGCTCATTAAGCTTGATTTCAAGCTTAACGAGCTTGATTTCAAGCTTGTTAGGTTTGAATTCAAGTATCTGAAATATTAACAATTTATTTATAAATATTTAATTAAAAAGTTCAAATATCTCTTATTAAGGACATAATATATAATACACACAATCATATTATATATATATATATATATATATATATATATATATAATATATATATATATATATATATATATATATAATACAAAAAATGTATATATACAGAATTCAACAAAGAACAAATGAGCTTCTAAACGACCTCCTAAACGAGCTTTTAAACGAGCCAGCTCGCAAGCTCATAAACGAGCTAGCTCGCGAGCTCAATCGAGCCGAGTACTTCTAAGCTTGAGCTTGGCTTGTTTATTAAACGAGCTCAAAAATAAAGCTTGAGCTCAGCTTGTTTACTAAACGAACCGTGCTCGAACGAGCTTTTATCGAGCCGAGCTTCGAGCAGCTCGCGAACGGCTTGGCTCATTTGCAGCCTTAATTGCACACACAGGCAAATAAGTTCACCAAAAAGATATGGCTCGCGTGAGTACTGTCACGCCCCGCTCCCGTAGGAGCGATCGTGCTCGCTAAGGCGTTATGTCGCACGAGCCTAGATTGCGCTCGTGCAAGGCGGGTTCCATAACGGACGATTTCAGCGGCTGCGACGGGGTCGTCGCACAGAAGTCCCATGCAGAGACATTGAATAATAGCAGCAGAAATTTGAATCAAAATACAAGTTATTCAAAGAAGCTCTTTATTGATTGAAACAAAGATTACAAAGGGCGCAAGGCCAAGATTACAAGTCTCTCAAGCTCACTTTTCTCTCATTACAAGTTCACTCTGCTCTCTCATCTCTCAATACAAGTCTCGAGCCAGCGGATGCTTCGGAAGGCGATATCCATATATTATGTCCCGTATGAGTCTTGACTCCATGCGGCCATACGCTTCGAATCGCCAAGGGACTCGTGCCCGACGCATTCAAGCGAGCTCCGCGCCACGAGCTTCTACCTGTGCTTGCACATGTAAACTATGTGGGTGTCAGTACTCAACTGTACTGGTGGAGTGAGCTCCTCGCCTACCCATACAAAACCAACACGTTTGATTTACTTTGTGCAACATAGTCCATTCTTATCAATTGTCTTTCTAGTCTTGTTAGGATTAGTTTATAACAAACGCCTTGGCATATTTGTGTCTGAGGACCATCCCGTGCTTGCAACAGTAACGTCCACTCAACAACGTTAACATATCAAGTCGTGCTTGCCTTACGGCCATAATCAGAGATGCAACTACACGATAGACTCCATTTTCTTGCCTCTAGACCTTTCTCGTGCTTGTATTGTCAACGCACCGACTCATACCTGTCTTTCGTGCCATACTCTGTGACGTAACGACTTGGTCGTGCCATGAACTCGATTCGTGCTCAATACCTCTGAGGCAGTGCCTCCGCTTAGTCTTGCCTATACTTTGGTTGTGACAACGCGGCCGTGCCTCACATTTCGAGGTCGTGCCCAGCAACTCGACGTAACTTCACCCAACTTGCCCTACGGCCCTTCTCGACTTAACTCACAATAGCTCAAGTCTAACTCATGCAACTACATGCCAACGACTTAACACTCGACGTCACATCTCGTGCCGAAGCACGCCGCCTTCGTTGTAGCCAAATCTTAGGTCCAGACATTGTGTCTTCTAACTGCATACACATTCAACTCAACTCAGTCCAAAGGCACACACGCGGATTGCCGCCCGTGCCGACCCATCTATATGAATGGTCATGGCATTAACTAGCCATCGTGGACATAACCAGGCAAACGGGATCCTTGCACCGCAAGTAGCGATCTTCGATGCAAGTCCCCGTACTACCAATTGTCTATTACCCAGCTCGGCTATAATTTCTTCTTCCTAGGCCGAGTCGGTCCCGTGGCCCCGGGTTGCCGCTCGAAGAACCATCGCCCTTGTCGACAAGTTGTCCATGACCACGCGCCTACGCTAACTTCTAGACTTAACGTAATTGCATGGTCTCATCATCATCACTTAGTTCCTTTGCTTTACTTCTTCACTTTTCACACTTCCTTGCAGAGCCCAAACCAGGGTTGCCTCGGCGACTGAACTACAGTCCCGACATATTTTCTCTCGGCGACTAACCATCGCTTAGACTTAACATTTCTTTGAAACTCCGGGAACGGCTACTGCATAGCCTTCCCACTTAACTTGAACATAACGTGTTTTAAGTATCGACAGACCGTAGCTAACTTTCCACTGAACCAACTGTGGCTCGTGCCTTAAACCAACTCGTATTCTACGCAACGCTATCGACCAAGTCATACCTCATATGACGGGCCTTAGGAGTGGGACTATTTAACTTGACAATCGCAGAAAGAGCGGGACAGCACTTGGAATGACTTAGGTCGATCGGCGTAACTTTGCCTAACTTACTAAGCCTACAACTTAACCCGAGGGACGAGCAAAGGCTATGCCAAGCCTTGCGCAGTGGAAACGTGCATGCTTTATCGAGCATTTACGCGGGCTATGCCTATGACTTAGGCAAGTTCATAGTTTTGTGTCGAAGACCAACTTTCCTTCTCCCAAGCCGCGGAACGAAGGAACGAGTGTCATTTTCAAAGCACACCGTGCAATAATTCTAAGCCGACTGGGGACGTTTTCCATGTTCTAAACTCGATTCGATCCGCCGGGATTATTTCCTTAGCTATGTGGATTTGTCTCTTTTATTATTTAGCCTACTTGTGCAAGTTGAAAACACGCGATTTATTATGTGAAGGCTAAGATGAGGCAAGTTCACCGAAACTACCCACCTGAGTGATGTCTCCGAGCAAGCCGTTGCAAGGCTAAGTCCGAACGTCGTTGGCATTTCGATTCCTCGGATTGACTGAGCGAGACGGGGCACTTGTCACTACCACATTTCTAGTTTTAGGGTATTTTTGTCATTTTTGAATAATTTGAATTTAATATATTTTATTTAGGAATTTAAAATGATTTATTTGATTGGTGCGATTTAAATACTAGTTTATTATTGCCATGTGGTTTTGGTTAGCCTAACCTAGATTAGTCATAGCTAGTCTAGTTAGCTACATGAGAATTAGTTAGTATTGGATAGTGGGTTGAGTCATGTTTAGCTTAGTGAGTGGTTTGCAACTTAACTAGGAAGGAGCCCTAGATTCTAGGCCACTCAATAGTCATGATGCATTGCTAGCCCTTGGATGCATCCTAGAAACCCTAACCCTAAGCTAAGTGGCCGGCCAAGACCCCTCCCCCTTGCCATAATATCCTTTTAGAAATTTGTGACTCTTTTCAATAGTCTATCATTTTTCCTAAGAACTAGGTGAGCCTTCATTCTATTTCTTCATAGTTTAATCAATAGAGCTCCATTTTTATTGAGATTTCTTCCATAGTGTTCTAATCACTGTTCTCCTACTGTTTGTGGAGTCACATCTCAGATTTGAAGCAATTGGAGATTTTGGGTGGCTTTAGAGAGCTCCTTTGAATAGGCTTTTGTGTTGAAGAACACACATAGGTAAATTCCTATTCATCCATTAAAATTAGGTTTTCTTTGCATAAATACCAAGCCCTAGGTGTCCTTGTGCTGTAGGAATAGGGTTTGCTCGATTTCGTGTCCTGTACGTGTCCGTATCAGGCACGTATCAGTGTAGGGTCGTAGGTGTTCGACGAAATGCCACAGTGGGCATTTCGATTCTGTTTTCGATTTGTGTTTGAATGGAAATTCGTGTTTTGTGTCGCTTATGGGTTTCTACTGACTGAGCTGGATTCGTGTCTTGCTTGTGTCGATTTGGAGTCGTGGACACGGCCACGCGCGTGCGGTCAGCAGTGCCCTGCTGCTCGTAGGCTCGTGCGATGTTCTAGGGCTCGAGGCACGTGTCCTTTGACAGGCCTTGGGGCAATGTCTGACACGACACCCCCAAGACCACGTGTCATGTGAGTCCGTGTCGAGTGCAGGATTCAACCGCACTGGACACGCGCACCAGTCGGCTGAACCCAGTTCTGTGTGCATCGGGTTGTGGCATTTTTTGGACGTTCGTGTCACGTTTTGGACACCATAGTATATGTATAGCTCGAGCCCATTGAATGTTAATTACCAACCTAAATCCCGTTAATTAATTGCTATTTAATGATGGAATGGGAAAATCCCATTCGACTGATACTCTAATGTATCAGTGTATAACACACACTGTTCTTCATTCCTTTTTTATTTTAATGATTTATATCATGTGTTTTAGTTATGTTTAATTTGCTGTACAACAAATAACATGTTTAAGATGTAGGAATCATTTTTGGGAAGAATTGTTGAATGGGTTTTGAATGTGGAAATTGTTGATGACTGATTGATTGGGATTTGAACCTGTGAGATGTTGGAAATTCCCGAGACACTAACTGAACCATGCATTTCACTTAAATTCTGAGACACTTGAACACTGTTTTAATCGAAAACCTGAGATGTTGGTTTAAACATTGATTTCCAGTATGAGACACTGAGACACTTGCATTTGTAAACCTGAAATTAACCATTGAAGGTACTGTCACTTTGTACAACCTGAGACACTATACACACATGACTACATACACACAGGTTGCACACACTGTTTTGGTTTCCTGTACACAGGGAACTCAAGTCCTAAACCTGGGTTACATTTATTTGACACACACTGAGACACTGAGACACAGGGGACACTATTTTAGCTCACTGTTTGACCAACCTGAGGTTGGGATACACTGAATGGTTCACTGAGACTGTTGACACTGAACCTGGGAATTGGTTTCCTGGGAATAATTAAACTGCCACTATCAACCAACACACACAGAGGAACCTACCTACATCTATGTATCCCATACACTGACACATATGCTCTCATCTATCCCTGAGATTTTGGGACTGTTGACAGCAGAGAACCCTCACACACAAAGCAAATAACTGAGACCTTAGCATTGTTAAATCTGAGTTTATGTTACACATTCCTGTCATATTCAAATTGACACACTGTTATACCTTCCTGTACACAGGAACACACATGCACACCCTCATTTCCTGTCACACACACAGGAACACACATGCACACACATGCACACACACATTACTATGATGCACACACATTGCTATGATGTTATCCCCCTCTATATATATGTATATATATATCTAAATGTGTGGATGTGTGAGATAGAGATTTCCTATAGTTATATATACTTTTAGTGTCACGACCCGCTCCCACTAAAAGGGTACGTGACACGACAACGCCCAGCCCTCACCGAAAAAACGGCGTGGAACGCTGTGGATTTTCTAGTCCGACAACAGTTTATATATATAACAAACCTGTCGAGAATATAGTCAACTCCGAACGGAGGACAAGCAATGAATATATATAAGTACTCAATCACAACTCTAAGATGATAAGTAAAGACTGAAAGATAAAGACAACAAGACGATAAAATATAACCTGTCAAGTCCAGATACAAATAATATACAAGTCCAGTCTCTAATACAGTCCAAATATAATACAGTCTCAAAAGTAACTGGAAACTAAGTCCAGTACAAAGACCTACTCTAACTAAACAAGTGGTATAGTCTCGTCAGGCGGAGCTACGCCCTGCGGGACCAAGTCTAGGCCACTACGTCGTC
>JANAVB010027764.1:0-82612 GCA_029216955.1 Iris pallida
TTTCAAACATTCGATATTTTGGTTTGCCGAAATTTTGAATTTTAGCTTTTACAACTTTTGTACCTACTTAGCTTACCAGGGCCTTTTGTGCGTTTTGGCCGCTGGAACAATCTGTAGTGCTCTTTTTGAGCCACTCCTTTTTTTTCAATAAATTGCATTTTCAGTAATATATGTATATATATATCTATATATATATATATATATATATATATATATATTTTCAGTAATAATTACATTTTCAGTAATATATATATATCTATATATTTCAGTAATAAATTGCATTTTCAGTAATATATATATATATATATATATATATATATATTATATATATATATATATTAATATTTTTTTTTTTTTTTTTTTTTTTTTTTTTTTGAAGAAAATATAATCGAGAGATGAGAGGCTCTCGGGCTCCCCCAGTGGGAACACCTTGGCTCGGCACCGTCGCCCCTATCCTCCTCGTTGCTAGTTGGCCGGATGGCGTTCTCAGACCGGCCCCAGGCACCTCCCCCCCTCTCGGTAGCCCCTTCTCTTCCCGCCGCCTGAGGATCCCCGGATGGCCGGCGTTCGTTCGTCACCTTTCCCCCTTCCTTCCTCTCCCTGTGGTGGTTCTCCCCCTCCCTCGCCGGTGCCTTCTCAACGCTCGGCCTCTTCCCCTCTCTCCTCCACCCCAAACCTCATCGGTGCCATCGTCGTCCCCGACGTCATCCTCGACCCAGGGCTCGGCGTAGGCGGTTCAGCCTTCCTCCGCTGGCAGCTCCCCTTGGAGTCCATCCGTCCCCATCCCTCCTGGTCCTCCGTCGGGGCCCAGCACTGCTCCTCCTGGATTCCATCTCCGGTCCAGGCCCCCCTCTCTCTAGCCACCCCTCCCACTACGCCGCTCCCCCGCGCTCGCAGCGACCATTACGGCTTCCTGCTCTCTAAGGTGGCCTCCGGCCTCCTTAGCCGCGTCGTTCTCGTGGGCCCCTCCCTCCGGCGACCCTGACGAGACTCCCCTCCGCCTCCCCCCAGCCACCGTCTCGTTTCCCCCGGGAGTCCCTTCCCCTCTTCCAACTCCGGTCCTCTCCCCCGCTCTCCAGTCGTCGGTGTACCCCCCCCCCCTCCCCCCGAGCTGTGTCCCCTGTGGACTCTCATAGCTCCAGATCTTCTCTCCCTGAGACGGCTCCCCCAGCCCCTCCTCCGGCTCCCTGTGTCCCTAGGGCGGCGCTCTCCGCTGCCCCCCCGGTCGACCCGACTTCCTCCGGCAGGGTTTGCCCATGCCCGTGGTGCACCAGCTCTTCCGACCTCCAAGTCTTTCCGGCCCCCTTCAACCGGCCGTTGCTCCCCCTCCGGGGTCGAGCCCTCCTCTGCCAGGCACTCCTTCGGGCGAGGCCCTGGCGGTGGCGTTCTCCCCCCTCCTCCTTTACGGCGGCTGTCCCTCTCCCTCCCCTGGCGGTGGCTTCCACCTCCCTCCCGACCTCCTCCCCACTCCTCCCCCTCACTCCTTCCCCCTGGAGGTCGTTCCCTCTCCCTCCTTCGTGGGCGAAACCCCCCTCGCCGGAGCCAAGCTCCCCCTCGAGCGCTTCCCCCTAGATCCCTTCCCCCGGGATCGTCTCCCCCTCCCTCGTTCTCCTCACCGTCGTTGGTGTCTCCCCCCCGGCCTCCCACCTTCCCCCATGCTCGGGCTATGCGCCCTTCCTCCCCGCCGGCCTCCCCCTTCCCCCATGCTGCTCCCTTGGGCAGTGTTCCCCTCCCCCTATGGCAGCGTGCCCTTTCTCGGGCTGCGCGCCCTCAAGCCTCCCTTGGACCCCGCGTGGGCTTGGTCCACCTGTTTTGATTTTTTGAATTTTCAAATTTCTGTAATGTCGGTTTCGATTTGTTTCGGGTTTCGAAATTTCGGGCTCCGAATTTCGAAATATTTGAGTTGCATTTCAAAATTTGGATCCTCCGAAATATCGTTATTTCGAACCTCTTCCTGTACTTTTCTTACCTAGTTTCACAGGGCCCTTTTGTTTCATGGCCCTGTACCAGTCAGTAAGGCTCTTCTAGAGCCACCTTCTCCTTTCAAAAAAAATATATATAGAAGAAAAAAAGAAATTGTTACTGTTCCTTGCGGGAACAGTAAAATTTCCCCAAAATTATATATATATATATATATATATATATATATATATATATAGAAGAATATATATATATATATATATATATATATATATATATATAGAAGAAAAAAAGAAATTGTTACTGTTTCCTTGCGGGAACAGTAAAATTATATATATATATATATATATATATATATATATATATATAGAAGAAAAAAAAGAATTTGTTACTGTTCCTTTGCGGGAACAGTAAAATTTCCCCAACCTGAGCCAAAGGACCCAGCTAGGGAACTACCCGACCCCTAACACATAAACAGGGATACATATATAGCAACAGAGATGGATAGAGAAGGAAGAAAAGAACCAAACCCTAACCTAAATCCCTCGTGAACCTTCCTCATCTCTCGATGACCGCCCTCATCATCGACACGCACCGCCGCGGTGGCCGACGGCGGTGGCAGAAGCATCATGTGCCGGCGTACACAACAGCAAAGTCGGCAACAATAACAACAACAACAACCGTTGCAGCAGCTGAAATAGAATATTTGTTGAGCCATTTTCTCAGGTTTGAATACAACCCTAACCTCTAGTCCATTTAGTAATTTTGAATAATTCACGTTAGATTGTCCGAGAAATCGACGCCAGGCGAAAAACTGTTTCGAAACGAAATAGAATATTTGTTTGAGGGCACTGTTTGGAAGGCCAATTTCTAGCAACCCATTAGAAATTTCAAGAATCTATTTAAACAAATTTATAGATGACATAATCAGGATTAAAACCCCGTTATTACTTTTAATTCTAGTTGATTATCCAGTGAAAGAAATTATTAGGAAAATCGAGGAAAAATATGAAAAACTATTTTTCAAACTTAGAATTTTTTCTGATACGGGGTCCGTCCCGAAAAATTGAGCGACTTGGTCGCAACAACGCGTATGGATGTTGCGGACGTGTGGACTTTGATGGAACTCGAATAAATTGCGTGTGCACGATGAATTCGACTCGTATCCGTCAACAATTACCGTATCGGCCCCTTTGCAAAAACTCTAGTTACTTTGTGCATATTTTTCACATTATGACAAAACTTGCGCCACTAGAATCGTATCATTTTTCTGGTCCTATGAGCCAAGTTTGGTCTGATTCTGAGAAGGTCGATCAGAACACTATTTTGGCGAGCCCGCGATTTGACTCAACAGGCAATTTTCTGTACAGCTCATCGAAATCAAAATCTGGAGATACCATTGAGTTCGTATCAAAAAACTGGACTCGTAGGTATATACTTTATTGACTTTAGAAACCATAGACTCTGGCACATTTTTTGGTGCAAAACGGGTCCAACGGTGGACATCGTTTTAGCAAAAAAATTATCTTTTTATCCCTGTGTCTAGAATTGGACTTATGGTTTGCCAAACTTAGCTATTTCTTTTATTCCTAGACTGATGGCGGTGTCCGTTTCAGCATTCGGGGATGTTTGCAGAAGATTCACTTTGGTGTTTCTATTGATTGACGATTTAGTCACGATTTGTCATCTTGCCATCATACAACCTCCAGGCAAGTATACCTTGCCAACTTGTATAGTATATTATGCATGTTTATTTCCACTCATTCTTTTTCATGTTTATTTCTTTCTGGTATTATCACATGATTTTTGCACATGCTTCTTGATTTTTTTTACATGTTTCCTTATATGATACATATTTTCTTTTTCATATCATCCACTAGATTTATGTTTCACTATTCTAGTTTAGATTTTCGTGTTCTAGTGCGTTAACCTTGACTTGGTCCGATTGCGTGTATTTTTCTTGACTTGACTTTGACCTATTATTAGATGTTGACTATACCTGACCACCTCGTTCGTGAGCTCCCATTGAGTGCGAATGAGCCTTATTATAGTTAGGGAGTCTCCATCGGCCTACTGACTATAGGACTGTAAGCTCCCATCGGGCTGCGGTTACCCCAATTGATTTGTAGTCATGTCTAGTACCACATTTCTAGTCTGGCATGCCAGTGTCTTAGTTCTACTATCTTAGGTTCCTTATATCGTAGTCACTTTATGTCTCAGTTGATTTGTTTTCGACTATTTCTTATATTCTTTGCATATTTTATACTGCTAAATTTTGGCATGTGTAAGCCTCCTGGATTTTTAGGGGTCATTTAAATTTTTTATATGAATTATTTTCAATAAATATAATTAGTTTTGATTATTAAATGTACTTTTTCGTGACTTTGATTTTTGGAGCGTCAGAGATGTCAATCTCTCAAAACTTCATTTATGAGTTTTGTAGTAGACAAAATTATCTTCATTTTCCACTTAAACTTGTTCCCTTGTATTCTTTTTGTATCACACAACTTTTTGATCAATTTAGACCATTTGACCTTCTACCGTAAAACTTGACCAGATTTTCAATTTGATTTCGGGGCTCAACATCGATCCAACCTAATCGACCCAATATATGGTTTTGACCTATTTTGAGCCTACTATACACATGCTACTTGTGTGCCATTCAATTGAGCTCCCGCATGCTATTATTTTATGATCATAAATGACTTAAATTATAGTCATGATCGCTCCAAGTCCAAATCTGACTCATTCGAACCCGAACAACCAACCCAAATATCTCTATCCCCAATATTAATATGATTAAAATAATTTCAAGTGCATATTTTCCAACTAAGAGTTATCTTTTGAAATAGTGTGTTCATTAATATTGGGCAAATTTAAAACCTATATAGTAATTATGTAAAATATTTTGGGTCATAAGGCCTTGAATATAATTTTATGTATTTACATAGAGCCTATAGTCTATACATGATTTTATATAGAGTTGTTGGCGAGCTTGAAGCTCATATATGTGAAGAAAAAAGAAGAAATTGTTACTGTTCCCTTGCGGGAACAGTAAAATTATATATATATATATTATATATTATATATATATATATATATATATATATATATATATATATATATATATATATATATATATATATATATATATAGTAACAATATAATATATAGCAACAGAGATATATAGAAGAAAAAAAAGAATTTGTTACTGTTCCTTTGCGGGAACAGTAAAATTTCCCCAACCTGAGCCAAAGGACCCAGCTAGGCAACTACCCGACCCCTAACACATAAACATGGATATATATATAGCAACAGAGATGGATAGAGAAGGAAGAAAAGAACCAAACCCTAACCTAAATCCCTCGCGAACCTTCCCCATCTCTCGACGACCGCCCTCATCATCTACACGCACCGCCGCAGTGGCCGACGGCGGTGGCAGAAGCATCATGTGCCGGCGAACACAACAGCAAAGTCGGCAACAACAACAGCAACAACAACAACCGTTGCAGCAGCTGAAATAGAATATTTGTTGAGCTATTTTCTCAGGTTTGAATACGACGGCGGTGTGGAAGGGGTCGCAGGTGACCCCGATCCAGGTGCAGGCGGAGGCGGAGGAGTTCCACTGGACCCGGTTCAGGTGGCGGGTCTGGGTTATAAAGGAGAGGAGGGTATTTTTATCAAAAATTATCGGTCAAACCCTTTGACCGTCAGCAATGGACGGTTTCGGTCAAAAGTGAAGGAATTCGTACATTATGGTAAATCAGTGGGGTGCACCTTGAATTTGGATAAATCAAGTGGGGTGCGACTCAAAATTTCTCAATTATTTTAAGGAGGATAGATTTGTAACCACCACTTTTCTAAAATAAGGGTAATTTGGTAATTATGTGATTTTAATTTTTAATTTTTTGGATTAATTTATAATATTTTAATTGGTGTTATGTTAGTAGTCTGTTTAACCTTAGCTAACCATGATTAGAGACTAACCATGACATTAGAAACCTAATTACCTGTCACACTTACTTTTTATAATTAGGGGTATTTTAGTCATTGTGTATTATTTGATTTTTATTGATTGTTGTGTGGCTTTGATGGATGTTTCGGGTGGTATAACCTTAGTCAACCTTGATTAGAAGCCTAATAATGTAATTAGATTTATTATTGTCTTTTTAGATTTAATTTAGAATAATTGCCTATTTTTAAGAATTATTTAATTTATTTTTAGCTATTTTTCATTAAGCCTTTAAAGCCTTTTGTCAATGGGCCTTTTAGCAACTTAAGAGTGCTTGGCCCATGACTAAACCCTAACCCTAACACACCCCGAGGCATGTCCGGCCAACACAGCAGCCCCCCTTCTCCTTGTGTAGAAAACTAATCTCCTTCACAATTCCAAAATCCTAGTTTTTCCCTTCTCTTCCAAAGGCCTCGTTCTCTCGTTTCTCAACCAAATCCTTCCAAAAAAGTGCGTTGCGACTGTTAGGAGGAGAGGAACCTGCTGGAGACTTGCTAGCGAGGGATCAGAGGCATTTGACCGGAGGAAAGCGACATCGACGTGTTTTGGAGGCTTGTTTCATTGAGTTTTTGACACTCAATAGGTAAATCTCTTTAAACACCTATTAATTTCATTTTTTCTTCGTATATGCATCCATATAGGTATCCCAGACCTGTGCATGAAGTTTGGTAGGTTTGTTATTTCGTTTGATAGCCGTATCAGACACGTGTCGGTCCTATGGAACATATATTCGACGAAATGCCACTTAGAACAGAAAAGTGTTATTTTTCGATTCTGTTTTCACGAATTCCTTGCTAATATTATTTGTAACAACTTTCGTGAAGACGGATCGGAAATCAATATGATTTCAGTGTCCGAATAGGACACGTACACGGGTGCACGAGGCCCGTGCACGGTCCCGCTCATGCCCTGCTATCAGAGTGTAGCAACTCGACGCACAGGGCTCCGTTTCGCATAAAAGTTTATGAGCACGTAGGGAAAACCTCTGCCCACATGCCCGTAAAGTGTCACATCATTTTGTGAAGCGTGCACGGAGAAAGCTTGCGTGCATGGTTTAGCCCGCACTGTGCACGAGGCTGAAAAGTGCCACTGACACGGCCTTCGTACGCGGACACGGCGCATCGAGGACCCGTTCCAGGAGCACGAGGATATAGCCCTATACCTAGACTACCTAGGAACTCGATCTCGAGTTGTGGCGTGGCTCGAATCATGAGCCACGAGGCCCGACACGCGCCCACGGGCACGCACGCACGCGCACGCCCGCGCAGGCCGCACGGGAGTTCGTGTGTCGCTGGGTCGCGTAGATGTGACATAGTGTCATGTCAGCATGTCGTAGACCTACCCCGGGACCCTACCTAGCTATGTGCACGAGCACGAGGCTTCTCGTGTTGTGTGCAGCATCCAATCGGGCGAAACGCACGTGCACAATCCGCGAGTTCGGTTTTTCGATACACGCTCCATGGACACGATACGAACATGGGTTCGACCCCGTGAGTATCCGAGCACATCACACACATAGACACCTTCGTGTTTGCCAAGTATCGTGAGTTTTAGTTGTGTATATTGTATTTTGGGCATTGAGTTGGATTTCGGGTTTCGATTTATATATAAATTTGAGTTGTTTTGTTATATTTCAAATTTCTTAGATTTAATTCATATTTTCTGAGTTTATTTGACGTTACTAAGATTTGGACTTGTGGGTTTTAGTCCCTAATTTTACTTTCAAATATTTCTATCATATATGTATATATACCCCCTTTTGCCTTATATATATATATATATATATATATATTTTTTTTTTATATATATATATATATATATATATATATATTTTATATATATATATATATATATATATATATTATATATATATATATATATATATATATATATATATATATATATATATATAAGGCAAAAAAAAAAAATATATATATATATATATAAGGCAAAAATTGGGGTATATATATATATATATATATATATATATATATATATATATATATATATATATATATATATATATATATATATATATATATATATATATATATATATATATTGTGATGAGTATTGTCGAGATATTGTTCTCAGATCTGAGATTTCATTTCCCCTTCGTAAACCCACATTCTTTCTCCCATATATATATGTGTGTGTATATGTTAGGATATTCATTCTATATATATATATATATATATATATATATATATATATATATATATATATATATATTATCACGACCCGCACCCTAGAGTAAAGGCACGAGACGTGGGTACGTCCAGCCTACGCCACAGTGTCGGCGGTAGAACGCTGTCCTAGGTCTCATGCATCTAACAGTATAATGCTAAGTAGTTTATACTCCCCGAATGGGGGTGACATAGTAGAATGTAAACTCAATCACAACTAAGGAAGAAGAAGCACGATATGATATAGAACTCAAAATGAAATACAGATGATCAGAAGAGTCTAAGTGTCTAAGATAACAACTCAGCAAACATCTAGAAATACAAAGTCTCAACTACAGAATATGAAAGAACATATACAATCCAGATCTCAACTGACAGAAATAATAAAAACCTAGACTAGGGAGCCTCAGTCTCTATAGCTAGTAGATCCGGTTGGAAATTCGGATCACAGATGTCATCTAGAGCTGTCCCATAAAAAGTGTCAAGACCAGCCTTCATCCTCGTCCTCTGTAAACATATCAACGGTGCCCAATCAGGACGGAGCAAGCACAATACTTCTCAACAGATTCATAGCAGGTTAGAAAATATAACTATGCAGTAGAGTAAGATACATGAAACTGAAAGAAAGTACGAAATGTAAAGAAGATAGCTGTAATGGAAATATCTACTATAAATAGAGTACTAACAGTGGCTAGTGAGTCAGAGTACAATATAGACATGTGAATGGCATAGGATGATTCTGATGCTATACTACGGAATAATTCTGATGCTACACTACTTGGATATTATTCACATGTCCACTTCTACTCCTCCGTACCCCCAATCAATACACAAGGATCCAGCCAGGTTATGTTATGATTCATGTAATGGCCCCCGAAGGGTGATACATGCTAGTCCTATAAATAAGGATTCTAGGAATGCCCATAATTGGGTGATTCATGGAAGACTCTGTGATCATGAGAGTACATGTCACAAGTGATTCAATGAACCATGAAGCATAGTGATACACAATGTAATTGAAAACACACAAAACATGTAGTATCCGATGCTCCCTGAGGGGATAACATCTCAAGAAAGGATCCATATAGTACTAATCCGTGTGACCAACGTGACAGCATCAAGTAAAGTAATTTAAAGCAGGAGAATAATTCTAACAGGATATGAAATGATCAGAGAATGTACTCGCCTGTATCCTGAGTATCTGAAGAATATCTACTGTCCGAGGAGTGGTGTCTGTCTCCTATAGAACAGTACAAGTCACTATAAGTCTAAAATGATAATAAGATGCAATTCAATGCATTCTATATGAATCTAGGTCAATCTAGACCAAAGTCAACTCTTGGTCAACTCTGGTCAACCCTAGAAGTCAAACTAGGTCAACTAAGTCAAACCTAAGTCAAACAAGTCCATACTAGTCTAATTAGTCTATTCTAGGTCTAATCAAGGCTATACAAGTCTAACTAGACACTCACTATGCATACAGACACACCCATAGGCTATGAGTCCTAAGCTATAGGCTATATCATGCCTAAGCCAATCCACATATCACATAAACACATGTCAATACATATATCTAATATAATACACACATATTACAATACACCTATTGATATATATTTATATAATATAATATAGTAATACACATTAACATATAGGCTACCTATAATATATGCATACAGATAGAAGAATAGGAAAGGGGCACATGTGCATTGTGTTCATGTGTGTGTGTGTGTGTGTGTGTGTGTGTGTTGAGAGAAGACATGAGAGCAAAGTGTCATGAGAGTGTGTGTTATAATGGAATGAGTGTTAGGCAAATGTGTGATATCCTAGAAAACAGAAAAAATAGTGAATGGTATAGGAATGTAGCATGGTTCCTGTGTACAGTGTCATACCTGTGTGTAAAATAGTGTAGTGTATATGGTATAAACCTGTGTGTGTGTGAGGGTTATGATATGAATGACAGTGAAATGTTAAATGGAAACAGTGGCATGGCAGTGTAGTGTAACCTGGAAATCAGTGAGGGTAATACAAACATTGAATCAATCAGTTGAATGGAAAGAACATGACAGTTACTAATAATCCAACAGTGAATGCAACCAGGATATATATTGACAGTACATATAAAACAGTTGACAGGAAAATGATAACCCAATCCATCTAACCAATAGCTAACCATGACAGTCAACTAACCCATTTGAATTTAGTTAAGGAAAGGAAATCAATGCTCAGCTTTGTGAAATGGATTGACAGTTAAATATGAATTAAATGATTCATTTACATGTATCAGTCAATACATTTAAACCAACTCAATGTCAATATTCTCATTCTATGACATAAAGCCGAATCAAACTGTAAAAATCGAACTAACAGGTATTAAATAACATGTAGGCACAAACATGATACTTAAACATTAATTAGAAATCAGACTAAATAGGATTTAAAGTTTAGAAAAACTGAGTATCAGTGGTATCAGTCATTTACAGTCCATTCCACATGTCTAAAATCCTATTTCATAATCAACAACCTAATCTAATATGTAATAATCAACTAACAGAGATTATTAAACATGTCTAGGACCTAATTTAGCAATTTAATCATGAATTAAACCATTTAAAATTAGAAATTAACACTGAACAAATAATCAGACTGAACACAGCACAGTGCACGACCAGTGCACACCCAAATGCGTGTCCGACACGACATGAGGACTCATAAAACTTTGGAAGCCTCGTGTCAGTGTCAGCCCCGACCCGTGTGTCGAGTTTCCCAGTGTCTTCGTGGTGTGTCCAGTATGCTGTGGCCCCCCGAGTAGCAGGGGAATGCTACGCATGTGCGTGTATGCTGAACCCAGTGTGTTCCCGTGTCCAATACGACACGACACCACAATCACCTCAGTCCAACAAAAATTGATAAGCGAGACCAAACCCTAATTTCCTATTCAAATAGAAACAGAAAATAAGGAAGAAATGTCCACTGTGGCATTTCATCAAACACTTAGGTGTGCCACTGTTACGTGTCCGATACGGACATGTATTGGACACAAAACCTAGAAATAGCTATACCAACAATTAGGGTATTCCTAGGGCTTCCTATTCATGCATTTAAATCACTATTTTATGGAGAGGATTAGGAATTACCTAGGTGAGTGAAATGGCTCAAAAGCTTCAAAGAGGGTTGTTCCTCTAGCTACCCAAACTCCTCCAAATTGCTCCTTCACTGAAATTTCTCACCATAGCCAGGAAATACACAGAGATTAGAACCTATTGCAAGAAATTTAAAGGGAAAAAGGAGTTGAAATGGAGAAGATAGGGATTGGGGAAGAAAGGGGTTTACCTCTATTTCCAAACTTGCTATTTCTAAAGGAGGCTAGCCCTAAGTGGTAGAGATATTATATAGGGTGGGGAAACCAATGTTGGCCGGCCATGTAGTGTAGGCTAGGGTTAGGGCTTCACTAGTTTGGTTATGGGCCTCTATGGGCCTAAGCCATAAGTCATGGCTTATGAAATCACAAGCCATTATCTAACCTATTCATTAATCCTATTTCCCAAATTTAATCCTAATGACTAGAGTGTCACTAACTTGGGTTAACTAGGGTTTCATAATCTAACCAAGATAGTCATGACTAAGGTTAGCTTCTAGGACAGTCTCCTAAGTCACCATGAGTCAAAGTCAAGAATAGCACTAAATTAAATTATAATAAAAATCACTTAAATTCCAATAATTATAATTAATACTAAATAATTCCAATAATTCCCAAAATTTTAAAAATGACCAAAATACTCCCAAGCTAGAAATATAGTAGTGACATATATATATATATATATATATATATATATATATATATATATATATATATATATATATATATATATATATATAATTGTTTGCTTGTGAATGTAACCTAGGGAGTATTGAGTCAGATTAGGATTGACCCAAGGAGCCTAGAATGGCCGAGTCGATCGACAAGTTGACAAAGTTGACAAAAGTCAACTTTTGGTCAAACTTGATCCTAATCGACTCAAACGAACTTAGAATGACTTGAAACTTGTGCTTGACCTAAAAATTAGTAAACGGACTAGTTGACTTATAGTTGACAAGGTTTGACCAGAGTTGACCAGGTTTGACCAAAGTTCACCAACGATTGACTTTGACCTAGAAGGACCTAGAATTATGTAGAATTGTATTGTAGGCATTTTTTATGATATTTTAGACCTTGTTGTGACTTGTGGTTGCTTTAAATAGGATTACATCACTCCAGTTCAGTTACACTTCCTCATCAGCAGCTTGGATTGCCAGGCGAGTACATTCTCTGACCGTTTCATTCTTGCTTGGACATATTTATTTGTTATAGACTAGTTTACTTGTTGCTGTCACGTTGTTATCACAGATTAGTACTATATGGATTTCTTTATGCGATGTATCCCCTCGGATACATCGGGTATATTGTGCTCATGTACTTTATCATGTGCATCATCTACTCATTATATTCGTATTTATTCATGTATACTCATGTGACATTCATGTACACTCATGATCATGTGAGCCTTCATGTATAACCCAGTGTTCATGTGGACTAGCTATCCATGTGACACACTACTTTCATGTGCAATAACATAACTGGACAGATCCTTGTGTACTGATTGGGGCAGGGGGAGTATTTATTTGGTTATGTGACCTACACCCTTTTCATGTATAACTCCAAACTAGATTTAAGTTATGTATAACCTAAGCCTGTTTACATAACCAAGCATATGCTCTAAATTACGTAGTTAGTTCAATTTTCTTATCTATATCATGTATATCTATTTCTACTATATCATGTTCTTTTTTACAGTCTCTCTACTATTTTTTACAGCAGTTCATGTATATTATTATATAGCTTGTTTCATATTTCCTTTCATGTTATGATCTATGTGAGAGATATGTATTCGTTCCTGTCCTGACTGGACCCGTTATAGATGATGAGGATTGCTGTGATACTAACTATGGAGCAGGCCTAGTTGACACAGGTGACCTGGACCCTCAGCAGGATCCAGTAGTCGCTGAGGACTTGCCATTAGCTTAGTCTAGACTTTCTTATTATCTAGTTCGTGAGACATTTGAGATTGTATAGAGATATTGTTCATGGTGTGATAACACCGAGACTTTTCATTTTATTGTATTTCTCTTGTGGATTTCATATCTATATTTTCGTGTTGATTATCTACCTCTAGTTTTGTGATTGAGATTGTATCCTCTTATGATTATCCTCTGTTTGGAGAGTATAATATTTTGTGATAGTTGTAATTGTGACCTAGAACAGCATTCTACCGTCGATACTACGACGTAGGCTGGACGTACCCACTTCTCGTGCCCTTACACTGGGTGCGGGTCGTGACACCGTCGACCCCTACAACTTCGGTTATATCCTCCAAACTGTCCACGTCTATCGCCTGAATTTCTCTTGGGTGGTTTGGTGCAAGCATACTTCAGATGACCCACCTCCTCGTAGTTGTAGCATTGCCGGGCTCTTCTTTAGGTCCTGACGGTGCTCTTCGTCCTGTCGAGCCCTCATTCGGCTCTGTCTTCTTTGCAAGGGTTCTCCTTCCCCGTCATGGCCAACTCAGGTAGGTAGTCGGTCCATCAAGCTTCAGATCGATGGAAGGAAGCTCCAATTTCGGCGACATTCGTGTCGTGCTCTTACCAACCGACATCTTCATCAACTTTATCAACGTCGTAACCTCTGCAGGATCCAGCTTCTTGATGATCTCCTCCATCGATGCTTCTCCTCTCCGATCACATCACGTCTGCTCCACGACTCACGCTCGTCCTCGTCGTCCGCTCCTAGATCTGAACATGTCTATTTTTATCAGATCTAGGCATCAGTGTCCTCTTTTGGAATGATCCGAACAACGATAACAACGGTGCCGTTATGTACGATAGGAGGGGGCGACACAAACATGGGAGGGGCGGCCAGCACGCGTACCACAGCGGGCAGCAGCAGCAGCCGCAGCCGCAGCGGCAGGCACGAAAAGGGGGGCTGTTGTGCGTGGGTTAGGGTTTGGTGGCAGAGAGAGAGAGAGAGAGAGAAAGGGGAAGATTAGGGTTTGTGGAAAGGTGGCTTTGATACCATGTAGAAAATAGTTGTAGAAAATAGTTGTTATATTTTATTGATAATCTCTTGGCTATTTATAGCCTTACAACCTCCTCATTATATTAACTCTCTATAGGAATATCCTATGACATATTCTCATTACATTAACTCTCTATAGGAATATGTTGAGATTGATTAATGAATTTTATTGATAATCTCATAGGCTTTATATAGCCTTTACATGATAGAATATCTAATAGAAAATCCTGTGGCATATTCTGGCATCCCAAATATGTCCTTAGGATATTCCCATAACATATTCCAGGATATTCCCATACTAAATATAACATATTCTTATACTAAATATATCAACACTCTCCCTCAAGATGGGCGAAAGATATTCACTAAGCCTATCTTGTCACATCCTCTCATCACGCTGATAGAGTTAAGCCCCTTGGTCAATCCGTCTGCTACCTGATATTTGGTTGGAACATAGCCCAGCTCTAGTAGTCCACCATCCAACTTTTCTTTGATGAAGAATCTGTCAATCTCGATATGCTTGGTCCTGTCATGCTGTACTAGATTGTTGGCAATACTAATAGCTGACTAGTTGTCACACCATAGCTTTATCTTGGCTCCCTGGTCCAACTTCAGCTCCATCAGCATATTCTTCAACCACAATAGCTCTGCGACTCCCAAGGCCACAACTCTATACTCTGCTTCAGCTGTTGATCTGGCAACCACTGACTACTTCTTATTCCTCCAAGAGACCAAGTTGCCTCCTACAAATATGCAATATCCCGATGTAGATCTCTTGTCGTCAGCACAGCTAGCCCAGTCAGAATCACAATAGCCCTCGATGCTCACATGATTATTTTTTCTAAAAAATAGTCCCTTCTTGGGGGATCCCTTCAAGTACCTCAGAATCTGGTACACTGCGTACATATGACCCTTCCGGGGTCATGCATATAGCGGCTCACTACACTGACCGCAAAGCTGATATCAGGTCGAGTGTGGCTCAAGTAGATTAAGTTGCCCAACAATCTCTGATATCTATCCCGGTCAACTGGTTCTCCAGCTTCAGCATCCAGTTTGAACTTCTGGTCTATCGGTGTCGTAGCTGGTTTGCATCCCATCATCCCTGTTTTCGTAAGCAGGTCCAGTGCGTACTTCCTCCGAGAAAGAACAATTTCTGCTGTATCTCGAGCAATCCCTATCCCGAGGAAGTATCGAAGAGGGCCAAGATCCTTCACCTCGAACTCCTTGCCAAGCTTTCCTTTGAGTTGGGCGATCTCCTGCTTATCATCGCCTGTAATAATTATATCATCTACATACATCGCAAGCATGGTGATGTGGAATCCACTTCGTCTGAAGAAGACAGTATGATCAGCATTGATCTGCTGATATCCTATCCCTATCATTGCTCTCCTGAACCTGTCAAACCATGCTCGAGGAGACTGCTTCAGTCCATAGAGGGACTTCTTCAGTCTGCAGACCTTGCCTTCTGTCTGATTGGTGCCGAATCCTGGTGGTATCTCCATGTACACCTCCTCCACTAGATCCCCATGAAGAAATGTATTCTTCACATCCAGTTCGTGTAGCTTCCATCATCCATTGGCTGCCAGAGAGATCAAGGTCCTGATAATGCTCATTTTGCCACTGGTGCAAAGGTCTCGTCATAGTCAATGTCGTACGTCTGACTGTATCTTTTTGCCACCAATCGAGCTTTGTAGCTCTCAACCTATCCATCTGGGTTCTGCTTCACCGTGAAAACCCATTTGCATCTGACTGCTCTCTTCCCTTCTGGCAGTCTCACTAGCTCCCAAGTGTGGTTCTTCTCAAGAGCTTCCAACTCCTCGTGCATCGCCACTTTCTACTTTGGATCGTTCTTGGCAACCTGCCAATTGTTAGGTACAGTAATACTATCCAAAGATGCTATAAATGCTCCATGAGAAGAAGAGATATGGTCATAAGAAACAAACTTAGCAAGATTCCAACCATATCTGTCTGGAGGATTTCCTATATTACTGCGAGTAGTCCTTTGTGTAGATAATGGTGTGGAAGATGTAGGAGGAATGATATCACCTGAGGAGGATGGTGGTGTATATGAAGAGGATGGCGGTGTAGGTATCTCAGGAGTTGGGACAGACGTAGGCAGGGGACTTAGCACTGGCACTGTAAGTACTGGTCCTGCAGTTTGCTTCTCTCTTCTGCTATAGGTAAGTAACTCTCCCTGAGCCGTAGGCCTAACACTTCTCATCTCCTCCCCCTGTTCTGCTTCACCTTCATGTTCCTCCTCAACCGTGCCTCTGTGCTAAACTTCTAAATCGGTTACCACCAAGTTCTCCATCTCCCCCTCTCGCCTTATACTGGTAGTATTAGGCGTGTTGTGTGAAGTTCCCTCATGGCGGTAATATGGCTCATGCTCCCGGAAGTGAACATCCATACTAACATACTTCTTCTTCTCTACTGGACTCCAGCACACATACCCTTTTTGAGTTGTTGAGTAGCCCACAAAGATGTACTTGACCGCTCTAGGGTCAAGTTTTCCAACTGATGGTTTGTTGTCTTTCACAAAACACACACATCCGAACACCTTCAGTGGAAGTATCCCACTATTATTGCCTCGTAATACTTTACTTGGGGACTTCCATCCCAGGATTTTTGAAGGCATCCTGTTGATAAGTTGAGCTGCCGTCAACACTGTATGCCCCCATAGATTTTATGGGACATTCATGTCGATCATCATACTCCTTGCGGTCTCCAGAAGGTGTCGGTTCTTCCTTTCTGCTACTCCATTTTGTGCTGGTGTGTATGCACAAGTGGTCTGATGCTGTATTCCGTGTGCTGACAAGTACTCTACAAGTGTCTTATTAGTATACTCCATTCTATTGTCAGACCTCAGTGCCTTCACCACTGTATTGTACTGAGTCTGGACATGTTTATGAAAATTCCAAAAATAGGCAGATATATCACTCTTATTTTTTATCAGATACAGCCAGGTGACACGAGATGCACAATCAATAAAGGAAACAAAGTACTTATACCCATTCATAGTGTTAGTAGCACATGGACCCCAAACATCAGAATGTACTACCTCAAAGAGCTTTTATGACCAGTACCAACATATGAGGTTCTAATAAGTTTTTCTAATTCGCATGCATCACATACTAAGTTCTGTTTAATTGTTTGTGCATAAATCTCTGAATATAACTTACTTAGAGGATCAAAGGAAGAATGTCCCATCCTCCTATGATGAAGTATCAAAGTATCTTCAGTCCTCTGCTGCAGCTCTCCTATTCCAGCCTTCTCTGCCATAGATACCAATGCTGAGTCCAGTCCTTCTCGATCTAGGTACCTCAGTCCCTCATGCCAAGTGCCAGTCCCAAGTCTTCGTCCCGTCCCTTTCTCTTGAAAGATCACCTTAGGAATATCAAAGGAAACAATACATTTAAGTTGAAGAATTATAGAACTAATAGACAGAAGACTGACTGGAAAGGATGAAGCATGTAAAACATTGGATAATCTTACTGAACCTGTACAATTAACAGTACCCTTACCGACCACTGGCTGGAAAGTTCCGTCTGCAGTCTGAATGGTGTCTACTGATGCTAGGTGAGTGTATGAAGAAAACTCAATAGCATTTTCGGTCACATGTCGAGATGCTCCTGAGTCGATAATCTAGTCTGACGTTTTAAGGGAAGACATAGATGCAAGAGCAAGTGACTCGTCAGTACCTTCTGATGGGTGGGCATACATAGCAGCACTGCCTCCAACAAAGAATGGGGTGGATGCCTGTCATGACCCGCACCAGGTTTTTTGGACGCGAGCTCGAGAGCAAGCCAGCTACGCATCAAACGGACTCCAGCCCGACTCGAATACGTAAACGTTGTCACGGCCATGGCAATAGGCCTAATCAAGGCAAGACAAAACTATATCTCAATCCATAATAAGAATAATAAACAAGAATGAACAAGTATGGGTCGTGGTCTGCAGCCCACTAGCATGTATGTCCGATTAGACTCAAAGAAATAACATGAGTCTATAAACTGAATCAATAAATATCATATATCATGATGATGAAAGAAAAATACGAGCTGGATGAACTGGATAATAAACATGGTATCAATACCTGAATCCTGCAAGCAATATCATCACATCCGGACCCCATAAGTGTCATAATCATCTGCCATCCAGAGCTGCTAACTAACTCCACGCAATAACTAACCTGAAGAGATCATCAGGTCCTCAGGGGACATAGCAAGAACATAAAAACATGCCTATCTAGCAGTTTATCATGCAATAAAGAAAATACAGAAAATAAACGAGAAAAGACCAATCACCACGAAAACACGACTATACACGACTGGAAGAACCACTACGCCTAAACGAACTGCTAGAGAAGAACAAGAGAACACGATATCACGATGTCAATGGATAACCAATCGAATACTCAAACCCTCGTCCCTAGTATGGACTCGCAGGTTTGAACAACTACTAGCCCTCGCCCCTAGTGTGGACTTGCAGGCTAGCATCACCCTCGCCCCTAGTGTGGACTCGCAGGCTAGCATCACCCTCGTCCCTAGTGTGGACTCGCAGGTGTGAACCATATACTACTAACCCTCGTCTCTGGTGTGGACTCACAGGCTAGCATCATCCTCGTCCCTAGTGTGGACTCGCAGGTTAGCTTCAAGAATTTCAAGGTACAGTAGTTCCGTTATGACTTATTCATCCTATGACACGATGCGACTCAGTCCAAGTACAAGTGATGACACGACACGACCCAATCACGATACACGAGAAAACCAATCCAATATGACTACAAGTTAACTATGAACAAGAACTATATATACGTATATCCAATATGAACTACAAAGCTTAATTATAAATAAGGCTATATACATAATAGCAGGCATGATATACAAATCACATATAAATAATCAACTAGTAAAACTGTATAATAATATAAATATGTATGTAAATAAACCGTAGAGGGAGGCAAGGTATCTTTCCTGTGGTCCTTGCACAAACCGTAGTGTCACGACCTGCACCCTAGAGTTAGGGCACGGGATGTGGGTACGTCCAGCCTACGCCGCAGTGTCGGTGGTAGAACGCTGTCCTAGGTCTCAATACATCTAACAGTATAAGACTAAACAGTTTATGCTCCCCGAATGGGGGTGACATAGCAGAATGTAAACCCAATCACAACTAAGGAAGAAGAAGTACGATAAGATATAAAAATCAAAATAAAATACAGAAGATCAAAAGAGACTAAGTGTCTAAGATACAAACTCAGAATACATCTCAGAACTCAATACAATAATCCATAAATATAACTCAAGACGACTGAAAATAAACTATAAGTAAAACCCTAGCTATCTATACAACCTCTATTGTCTCCTCTAGGCTAGCAGGCAACCTCCAGGCTATCTGTAAAATATATCAACAGGTCCAGTCAGGACTGGAGTGAGCATAATACATCTCAACAAGTCATAGCAGGAAAGGAAATGTAATCATGCTAGAGAATAAAATACAGGATCTGAAGAATAGCATAATGTAAAAGAGAGACTGTAAGTAAATATCTACGATATATATAAAGAGAGACAGACGAACATGTGAATGGCTTAGGACTGATTCATGACTACACTAAGAGTGATTCATGACTACACTACTTTGGATATTTATTCACATGACCATTCATACTCCCCCGTACCCCAATCAATACACAAGGATCCAGTCAAGTTACGTTAAGATTCGTGACTAAACTACTACCCGTATAGGGTGATCCATGAATTGATTCGTGAAGGCTCGGTAATCATGAGGGTACATGAGTCACTAGCTGATTCCCGAAGATTCATGATAATAGAAGCATAAGATACGTGATGCAAGTGAAACACACATGAGACAAAAGTATCTGATGCTCCCGAGAAGGATAACATCTCATGAAGGGATCCATATAGTACCAACCCGTGTTCCAACGTGTCAGCATCAAGTAAAATAGTCTCAAGCAGGAAATATAATACTAAACATGATATGAAATGATCAGAGAATGTACTCGCCTGATAACCTGAACAGCTGATAGGTAAAGGGGTCCAACTGAAGCCACAGAGTCCTATTTAAAGCAACACAGGTTACAAGGTGTTCAAATTGTAATAAAAGAATCTCTACAAGCAATCTATTATTATTCTAGGTTCTTCTAAGTCAAAACACTCTAGGTCAACTCCGGTCAATAATCTAGTCATACTAGGTCAAGTGTTGACTTATAGTTGACTTTGGGTCAACTGGTCAACTCTGGTCAACAGGGTAAATTCTCGTCTAATTATTAAAGATATAAAGTGTACTTCGTTATTCGTACGTCGAAACTTACGACACGCAAATCGAGATAAAAATTTCAACGGTAAAGTTGATAATCTTATTATAGTGATCCACGTGTCTATCTTGTCAATTTCAGCGATGTGAGATCACTAGAATTGACTGATCTCAGTTTCGTTGTACTAATCCCGAAATACGAACATTATAAGAATTAATTATTAAAAGATTATAAAATAAGTTAAACTCAGAGAAACTATCAACAAACATTGTCGGACGATGAAATAAACATCGCCAACGTGTCCAGAATGGTCAAATTAGCTAGGATAGCCTACCCATCGGTCCAATTTGGACACAAGGGTAAAAAGGTAATTTCGGGTCAAAACGGTATCCGTGTCGGAGCCGTTTTGCACCGAAAAATGTGCAAGAAAACAAGTCTATAAAATATAACAAATTAAATGTCCACAAAACCAGAATGACGATACGAACCCAACGGTATCTCCAGAATTGGATTCTGTTGACCCGATCTCATTTTGGTCCGTTGACCAGAACTTGGAATTCCGATTTGCACGAAAATGCGTGCCGGAGCCAAAGTTCTCAAAACTCAGCAAACTACCTGTCAACGAGTCCAGAATGATGATACGAACTCAACGGTATCTGCGGAATTGGATTCCGATGAGTCGATCTCAAAATGACCCGTTGACCCGGATATTGGTATCCGACTTGCATCGAAATGCGTGCTGGACCCAATGTCCACCAAAACCTAGCAAATTATATGTCAACGAGTTCAGAATGACGATACAAACTCAACGGTATCTGCAGAATTGGCTTCCGATGAGCCGATCTCAAAATGATCCGTTGACCCGGATATTGGTATCCGACTTGTACCGAAATGCGTGTCGGACCCAATATCCACCAAAACCTAGTAAATTATATGTCAACGAGTTCAGAATTACGATACGAACTCAACGATATATCCGGAATTGGATTCCGATGAGCCGGCGTCAAAAAGTCCCGTCGACCCAGAATGTGGGACCCACTTTGCACCGAAAAACGTGCCAGGGCCCACGTTCTCCAAATCTAACAAATTTTATATAAAAACATGCCAGAACGACGCCACGAGTCTAATGGTGGTGTTAGAAATGAAATATGGAGTCCCGTGTTCAAAAATGAAATTTTACAAGTTGAAAATTACGAATTCGGACGACCAACTTTGGCGTCGAATGCAACCAATCAAACAAGCTCACAATGAAACGAAACTGGAGGGGTAGTGAGAGGGTTATACCAGCTTTGCACAGGAACTGGTAGCACGCCAAAAGGAGCTGCGGCGGAGGAGGAGATACATGCTGACGAAGTTGGCCCCGCAAAACTGTCCAAATTTAATACAATTTAAACGGTCAACTTGGTGGCCGATTTTAATGTATCAAACGATAAAATTAACGGACAAAAATTGACAGAGGCGAAGGTGGATATACCGAGATTGTGACGGAGCAAAAAAATTGCCGATCCAACGGTCGGATTTCCGGAAAATTGTGTGCAAAGTTGCTGCGACTGAACGTGATTTCAGTCTCGTTCTCGAGCTCGTCACGACGGGACGTCGTACAAAACGCACGAATCGCCTCGACGACGCGTCCCGGAGGACGGTGGCCGTCATGGAAGGAAAGCCCAGGGTGCGCTCGGCCATGTGGGGGTCGGCTACGCCGACCCCGGCGGGGACGTCGGCGGCGGGGCGCCCGAACGCGCGCGGATCTTGCTCGCGACTGTGCGCGCTGGTGGCGCGGTGCTGCTGTCCCAGCGCGCGTGTCGGCGAGCAAGCGGCGTGCCCACGGCGAGAGGCGAGGGTGGCATGCCTACGGCGAGGTGGTGAAAGATGATGGTGGTCGGGTGAAGTGTTGGTGGTGGTCGCGGTTTGTAGGTGGAGGAGATGAAAGGATGAATAGATGGATGGAGGAAGGGGAGATGGAGGCTGTTGTCCATGGCCGACGGTGATGGCCGACGGTGAGGCCGGTCAGGAGGGGTGGTCGGAGCCAAGCTCGGCCAGGAATGGGGTTGCTCGGCTGGATGTTGGTGTTGGGTTGTAGTTGCTGTTGATGTGTTTTTTTTGTTTGAATGGAAAAAGTGAGAGAGGAGAGTAATTAATGAGTGAATAGTTAAATGAGAGAGAAAGAGAAAAAAGAGCTTGGGAGTTAGGGCCGGCTAACTATTGGGGAGGGGGCTGTGTGAATGTGAGGGAAATAAATGGTGAGGATTAGATGGAATAATCCAAAGGCTAGGATTAAATGTGTAGGAAAATAGGTTATCCCAATAGGATTAAATCAACAAAAATTTCCAACAATAATTAAAAATAGGTAGCATGAATATTTAGTATTATTCAAGGGTAATGAGGCTGAGGATGATGGTGATGGAGAATAACACGAAGCTGGGCTGGGTTGGGTCAAATCAGACATTACGAATTAAATGAATTAAAAATAGGTATTGATGATCATGGGTAAATAAGTAGCACATAGGGATTCCAATAAATAGGACACAAGTGGCGGACGGGTAGTAGGCTCAATATGGGCCATGTCTATAATTGGGGCTGACAGATTTTGGTCGACAGGGGACCCACAAATCAAGTTGGAAGATAAATGTGACACCGTGGGGTAAAATAAAATCGGGTCATGTGTCGAGAAAGTTGTGCGAAGCAATTGGAGCACAAAATGGCGTGTCTGAGTGGGACACGAAGGTCATGGGTGACGAGCGTCTCGAGTAGATCATGCATGAGAAGTTGGTTTCAAGAAAATAACTGGCCTTGCGCTCCCAAATTAAAAGTCACGGTAACGTGCTAATTATGATCGAGGAAAAGAGTAGGAAAATCAATTAATGATCAAATGGTCTAAATCGATCCGAAGTTCTGCGAAGCAAAAAGAGCACAAGGGAACAAGTTTGAGTGGGACACTATATACCATCATGAAGGTAATCATGTCCACTCCAAAACTCGTGAAGAAGATTTCCAGAGTTGAACGTCCCTGACACTCCAAATATCAATGGCACGGAAAAGTACACTTAAGGAAAAATAACAGAATAAATTATTTATTGAAACTAAACAATCAAAAAAATAAAATAAAAATAAAAAAAATCAACCCGAAATTCAGGGTGCTCACATCCTACCCACCTTATAAGAATTTCGTCCTCGAAATTAAAATGTCCATACTCCCTCTAGGTCAAACCCCCACAATCAAAGTCCCAGATTAAAACAAATCATGTGATCAAAAGGACGACATACAGGGTCATGGCATAAGGGGGTAGTGAAAGTCTCATCTAGGTATACTAGTCGTGCTAATACCAAAACGGTCATAGGGTATCAAAACACACAAGCAATCTAGGGTGCTAAACTAGAGAAGTTACAGAAACAACAAACCATCAAAACTGTAAGGCAGTCTACCATCCTATATGAAAACTGGTACTTATTAAAATAAAAAAAAGGCAACTACCAATTATCTATAAAAGGGTACAGAAAAATTAAATTCAAAATTAAGGAATTGAAAATCACTTGCATTGAAATCCAATCACAATATATATAGAAGGCGTTAGAGAGGAAAAACTAGCATTATGTAATGTTATGTGGTTTGTGTGTGTATGGGTGTATGTGAAATTTACATGAAATTGTATATGAGGACTTGGGTTTCAAACAATAGCTATCCAGTTACGCTACTCATGGCATATTGGTTGAACAATGTAAAATACACAACCTATTTACTCATAACATGCATGGCTAACCATATACATATATATAAAGAGGTAACGATTTAGTTATGTGTCTATATATATTATAACATGTATGCCTAAGCTCTATATATGTCTATCTAGATATATAATCATAACATAGAGAGGAAATGTTAGGCTTACATGGCAGTGTATACTAAGTTAGGGTGTGTGTGTCCTTGTACAGGGTATAACTTAGTATTGAAAGGCTAAATCCAGTTTTAGTTCAGCATTTACATACAAAATCTGAATATAAGCTAACATTTAAACCAGGATAATATTAACATAATGCAATTTCAGAATCTAGGACTTGAACGTCACAACCAACTTAAAGCTCCTAACACAACCTAACATGATGGAAATAAAACCCTAACATACTATCCGCACATTTATCTATGCATACCGTTCAATATTACATATTAACTCTGAAATTGAACTAAACATTTGAAATCAATATAAATCTTTTAACATGTATTCAGTTTTTCAGGATCTTGAAGAAATTGAACATCAAAACCAACTCAATGTTTATCACAACCTACATGTAAGAATATGAAGCCTAATATTATATCCCTACCTACAACAATGTACACAGCTCTAGATATTACATAAAAAAATAAAATAACAAATTGAACTAACATTTGGAATACGTATTAAGGGTTAATATGCACACAGTCTCAGATTGACAAATTTAACATAACTTCACCAATTTCTCTAAAAAATTGAAAACCTGTAGTTATCATACATGTGCAGTTATGTAGACAAAAGTAATAACATGAAATTTATATTTAAATATGAATTTAAACTGGAAAAAGCAGAGAACCAGAAATATTGGGGTTTGAGAATTTAACATCAACGACATATTAGTATTTATTTAGATAGGTGGAAATCAAGTGTGGCATGCATAAGTGTCAGGAAAGTATCCACTATATATATTCATATATATATTCTCATATTCCAATATAAAAATCAGATTCTATACCAAGACCAACATTAGATTCCTACCAATATTGCAAAACAGGTGATTGGTGTAATCAAGACGATTTATTATTATTTAATACAAAAATAATAACAAGAAGGGAATAACGATAAAATCTATTTTGCTTATCTGTTTTAAAGAAGGAATCATTTTGAAACCCAGAGTTAAAATATCAAATCTAAGATAAAGTCTAGCAAAATCATCGATTCATTGTATTAAGAAAATTCACAGAAGAAATTACGCAAAGGTTTATAAAAAAATAGCTAAAGCTACTCCTAAGCTAAATAATAAGAAACTAAACTAAACAAACAATGATAATTCTTTCTTTCCTTTTTTGAATGACTGAAACGAAAGTAGAGAAAACATGTTCAAAAAAATATTTAAGGTACAATATGATAATCATATGCGTCTATCCACAATCATGGTACTCTAAATCCTCGTCATACTAGTAAGCAAGGCTACGATAATCACGGAGTCCTCGACTTAGGCACATACCTCTAGAATCATGGTATTTAACATTTTTGCGATGCCGCTAGCTTGGCTGCGAAAACCTTAAATTTTCACACCCGAAAAATATATCCAAGTCAAACTATATGTCCTCACCATGCTGGCCAATATGACTGTAGAAGACTAGATTTCCATAACTTAGATGACCTAGCCCATATAATTTTATCTTGACAAAAATTAAATTAAATCAACAATGAATACCCAAAAATCAAATCAAATTTATCAACGAACTTCAAAATTCAAAATGAACAAAAATCCATCAAAATACAAACTCGGATGCAACAGCTATCATCAAGATTAAAAAATCGACAATCATCCATCAAAATCAATAAATACAACTCAAATTTAACCATAATCCATCAAAATTAAATTCAACAACAGGAAGTAAAGATCAATCAAATCAAGAGAACAAGAGTTTTTAAATCGAAGTTAAATAAGATTCTCAAGGGTCGTCCCGGGAATCTCTCAAGGGTCCTAACTGTGATTGAGTACCATCAAAAATATATTCTATTCCTACTGCAGGCTGTAGTGGTACTCTAGTTCGAATACCACTACATAAACTCGACCTGCATAGGCCACCACTAAAAACGTGTCACGACCCGCACCCTAGAGTTAGGGCACGAGACGTGGGTACGTCCAGCCTACGCCGCAGTATCGGCGGTAGAACGCTGCCCTAGGTCTCAATGCATCTAACAGTATAAGACTAAACAGTTTATACTCCCCGAATGGGGGTGACATAGCAGAATGTAAATCCAATCACAACTAAGGAAGAAGAAGTACGATAAGATATAAAACTCAAAATAAAATACAGAAGATCAGAAGAGACTAAGTGTCTAAGATACAAACTCAGAATACATCTCAGAACTCAATATAATAATCCATAAATACAACTCAAGACGACTGAAAATAAACTATAAGTAAAACCCTAGCTATCTATACAACCTCTACTGTCTCCTCTAGGCTAGCAGACAACCTCCAGGCTATCTGTAAAATTTATTAACAGGTCCAGTCAGGACTCGAGCGAGCACAATACATCTCAACAAGTCATAGCATGAAAGAAAATATAATCATGCTAGAGAATAAAATACAGGATCTGAAAAATAGCATAATGTAAAAGAGAGACTGTAAGTAAATATCTATGATATATATAAAGAGAGACAGTGCTAGTGATTTAGAGTACAGACGAACATGTGAATGGCTTAGGACTGATTCATGACTACACTAAGAGTGATTCATGACTACACTACTTTGGATATTTATTCACATGACCATTCATACTCCCCCGTACCCCAATCAATACACAAGGATCCAGTCAAGTTACGTTAAGATTCGTGACTAAACTACTACCCGTATAGGGTGATTCATGAATTGATTCGTGAAGGCTCGGTGATCATGAGGGTACATGAGTCACTAGCTGATTCCCGAAGATTCATGATAATAGAAGCATAAGATACGTGATTCAAGTGAAACACACATGAGACAAAAGTATCTGATGCTCCAGAGAAGGATAACATCTCATGAAGGGATCCATATAGTACCAACCCGTGTTCCAACGTGTCAGCATCAAGTAAGATAGTCTAAAGAAGGAAATATAATCCTAAACATGATATGAAATGATCAGAGAATGTACTCGCCTGATAACCTGAACAGCTGATAGGTAAAGGGGTCCAACTGAAGCCACAGAGTCCTATTTATAGCAACACAGGTTACAAGGTGTTCAAGTTGTAATAAAAGAATCTCTACAAGCAATCTATTATTATCTAGGTTCTTCTAAGTCAAAACACTCTAGGTCAACTCCGGTCAATAATCTAGTCATACTAGGTCAAGTGTTGACTTATAGTTGACTTTGGGTCAACTGGTCAACTCTGGTCAACAGGGTAAATTCTCGTCTAATTATTAAAGATATAAAGTGTACTTCGTTATTCGTACGTCGAAACTTACGACACGCAAATCGAGATAAGAATTTCAACGGTAAAGTTGATAATCTTATTATAGTGATCCATGTGTCCATCTTGTCAATTTCAGCGATGTGAGATCACTGGAATTGACTGATCTCAGTTTCGTTGTACTAATCCCGAAATACGAACATTATAAGAATTAATTATTAAAAGATTATAAAATAAGTTAAACTCAGAGAAACTATCAACAAACATTGTCGGACGATGAAATAAACATTGCCAACGTGTCCAGAATGGTCAAGTTAGCTAGGATAGCCTACCCATCGGTCCAATTTGGACACAAGGGCAAAAAGGTAATTTCGGGTCAAAACGGTGTCCGTGTCGGAGCCGTTTTGCACCAAAAAATGTACAAGAAAACAAGTCTATAAAATATAAAAAATTATATGTCCACGAAACCAGAATGATGATACGAATCCAACGGTATCTCCAGAATTGGATTCCGTTGACCCGATCTCATTTTGGTCCGTTGACCAGAAATTAGAATTCCGGTTTGTACAGAAATGCTTGCCGGAGCCAAAGTTCTCAAAACTCAGCAAACTACCTGTCAACGAGTCCAGAATGATGATACGAACTCAACGGTATCTGCAAAATTGGATTCCGATGAGCCGATCTCAAAATGACCCGTTGACCCGGATATTGGTATCCGACTTGCACCGAAATGCATGTCGGACCCAATGTCCACCAAAACTTAACAAATTATATGTCAACGAGTTCAGAATGACGATACAAACTCAACGGTATCTGCAGAATTGGATTCCGATGAGCCGATCTCAAAATGACCCGTTGACCCGGATATTGGTATCCGACTTGCACCAAAATACGTGCCGGACCCAATGTCCACCAAAACCTAGCAAATTATATGTCAACGAGTTCAGAATGACGATACGAACTCAACGGTATATCCGAAATTGGATTTCGATGAGCCGGCATCAAAAAGTCCCATTGACCCAGAATGTGGGACCTTGCACCGAAAAATGTGCCAGGGCCCACGTTCTCCAAATCTAACAAATTTTATTTGAAAACATGCCAGAACGACGCCACGAGTCTAATGGTGGTGTCAGAAATGAAATCTGGAGTCCCGTGTTCAAAAATAGAATTTTACAAGTTGGAAATTACGAATTCGGACGACCAAATTTGGCGTCAAATTCAACCAATCAAACAAGCTCACAATGAAACGAAACTGGAGGGGTAGTGAGAGGGTTATACCAGCTTTGCACAGGAACTGGTAGCACGCCAAAAGGAGCTGCGGTGGAGGAGATACAAGCTGACGAAGTTGGGCCCGCGATACTGTCCAAATTTAATATAATTTAAACGGTCAACTTGGTGGCCGGTTTTAATGTATCAAACAATACAATTAACGGACAAAAATTGACAGGGGTGAAGGTGGATATACCGAGATTGTGATGGAGCGAAGAAATCGCCGATCCAACGGTCGGATTTCCAAGAAATCGTGTGCGAAGTTGCTGCGACGGAACGCGATTTCAGTCTCGTTCCCGAGCTCGTCACGATGGGACGTCGTGCAAAACGCACGAATCGCCTCGACGGCACATCCCGGAGGACGGTGGCCGTTATGGGAGGACAGCCCAGGGTGCGCTTGGCCATATGGGGGTCGGCCACGCCGACCTCGGCGACGACGTCGGCGGTGGGGCGCCCGAACGCGCGCGGATCTTGCTCGCGGCTGTGCGCGCTGGTGGTACGGTGCTGCTGTCCCAGCGTGCACGATGGCGCATGGGCGGCGTGCCCACGGCGAGCAGCGAGGGTGGCGTGCCTACGGCGAGGTGGTGAAGGATGATGGTGGTCGGGTGAAGTGTTGGTGGTGGTCGCGGTTTGTAGGTGGTGGAGATGAAAGGATGGATAGATGGATGGAGGAAGGGGAGATGGAGGCTGCTGTCCATGGCCGACGGTGATGGCCGACGACGAGGCCGGCCGGGGAGGGGGGGTGGCCGGAGCCAAGCTCGGCCAGGAATGGGGTTGCTCGGCTGGATGTTGGTGTTGGGTTGTAGTTGCTGTTGATGTGTTTTTTTTTGTTTGAATGGAAAAAGTGAGAGAGGAGAGTAATTAATGAGTGAATAGTTAAATGAGAGAGAAAGAGAAAAAGGAGCTTGGGAGTTAGGGCCGGCTAACTATTGGGGAGGGGGCTGTGTGAATGTGAGGGAAATAAATGGTGAGGATTAGATGGAATAATCCAAAGGCTAGGATTAAATGTGTAGAAAAATAGGTTATCCCAATAGGATTAAATCAACAAAAATTTCCAACAATAATTAAAAATAGGTAGCATGAATATTTAGTATTATTCAAGGGTAATGAGGCTGAGGATGATGGTGATGGAGAATAACATGAAGCTGGGTTGGGTTCGGTCAAGCTGGTTTCGGTCAAATCAGACATTACCAATTAAATAAATTAAAAATAGGTATTGATGATCATGGGTAAATAAGTAGCACATGGGGATTCCAATAAATGGGACACAAGTGACGGACGGGTAGTAGGCTCAATGTGGGCCATGTCTATAATTGGGGCTGACAGATTTTGGTCGACGGGGACCCACAAATCAAGTTGGAAGATAAATGTGACACCGTGGGGTGAAATGAAATCGGGTCACGTGTCGGGGAAGTTGTGCGAAGCAATTGGAGCACAAAATTGTAAAACCCCTAAATTTCTACTATTTTTTTTATTAAATTTGGTACCGATTTAAAATTTTGCACGTCACGTAGTCGTATTGTACGTCGTGTACGAAGGTTCGTCTTTCGTAATTGCTCGACGAATGCGAATATGTGCGAGCGTACATATTTTTAAAAAATATTATTTTTATTATTATTTTTATAGTTTCAAAGAAATATAGACAATAATTATTTTTACCTATTATTTTCAAGTTTACGATTTTATTTATGAAAGCCTTTTTCGTTTATAGCAGTTATTAATAATAAATAATATTCCTAGGCATACATATATTCCTAAATATTTTGCTAGTTTAATTTAAATAAAAAAATATAATTTTTGAGATTTATTAATATTAATATTTTATTAGTCAAAAAGATATTTAAAAATATTTATGATTTTTGAAATTATTATTATTGGTATTTTACAAAATATATTTGGAAGTCATTGTGGCCACTTAAATCTTGATTTGATTTTTGGATTTATTTAAATAGTTAAATATTCGAAATTTGATTTATTTGATTGATTTTAGACTAAAGGAATATAATTTAAATATGATTGTAATTGAATTTGGATTTGATTTGGATTTGGATTTGGATTATTAAATTAAATTAAATTAAATTATATATTGAATTATCTATTTTGGGTTTTAAACTACTCCTAATCTTTATCCAACTGGAAATTCCCACATCCTATAAATAGGCAGGTACTCCTCCATAAATTGCTACCATCCACATATTTCTACAACCCAAAAATCTGTGCATTGTGTCTGTGTTCCCACCCAGTCCACTATTTTATTCCATCTATTACAATTACATTATTTTTCGTGTCGGACACACCCCGACACGATACATCAATTTCCTAACCCTAACCCTAATTCTAGCCACAATCGTCCTCACGTCGTACTACCACCGAGGCCTGTCCTGTCTCCATCTCCGACCACCAGAGCCCGAACCCGTCACTCCCACCGTACCGGAACCCATCGATCACCACCACTCCCTCTCCTTGTTCCCTACCAAATCCCCCAAATGGACACCACTGTCAATAACACCACCGCTACTACTCTTTTCTGCCACCCTACCCTGGTCAGTCTGCCGCATGGCTGTCACCCGCCATGGCCAGTCACCAACAACCACCACAGTCAGTGGCACCACCACCCTCCCAACTTTGCTGCCACCACCCCCCGTAAACCCATCTTCTCCACCGACATCACCAAATCCCCATTCAAAAAAAAGGGAACGAACAGCCGAACCCTAACCTGCGCTGCGCCGCGCCTCCCCGCCGGAACTCTCCTTCCTCCGCCACAGCCTCGCTCAGGCCGCCTGCGTCCGCCGGCCGGAACTGTTGTCGTGCGCGCCGACCTAGCGCCCTCTCCGATTAAGCCACCTCCACCTAACCCCTCTGCCACTGCCGACCTTCGACGCCGGCCGCCCGCTTTATCACTCCCTCCGTCCATAGCCGCCAGCATCACAATCTCCTCCCGACGAAACCCTAACTCTCGCCGTTTCCCCGCCCGACTCCTCATGGCCCACCTCGATCGCCACGCCGTCGAGGGACGCGCCGTCCCGAGCTCAGCTCCGACCAGCGCCAGCCCCGTTCCCGATCTTCCGTGCCCCGCCTCCCCTCTTCTCCTCAGCCCGACGCCTAAGCCGGAGACCCCCGCGCCCGGCGAGCCACCGCCCCTTCCTCTCTCCACTTGATCGTCCCGACTGCCTCTCGTTCTCCCCCTCTTCCCTCTCACAAATTTCCCCCTCTCTTTCTCTTAAAACCTTTTTTTTCTCTTTCTCTCTCTTCGTCTGAGCTGCTCTCGAATGGAGAGTAGCTGAATACAAATTTTTTATTATTATTATTTATAATTATTTTATTTCTTCTTTTTCTCTTTCTTCTTTCTTTACAAAGTTGATAGTCATAGAGAGCAGCTAGTTCTCGAAAATGAGACAGAAGACTCTGCTCTCAAGGCTACTTATCATTATTGCTGTATTACCACTTTTGAGTTATAGTAATATTATAATTATATACATAAAATTTTTATAAAATGGTATTTATTATTATTATTATATTATTATTATTATTATTATGATATGATTAATATTACTAACTATAGTATTGCAATAATATTTTACTGTTACTATTATTATTATTATTCTTTTACTGTTATTATTATTATTATTATTATTATTGCATTATTATTTTTAGTAGCCCTAAATCACTTGCTAGAATTTTTAGTTTCTTCTAAAAATATTTTACATTCAATAAATTTCTAGTATTATTTTTGAACCGCAAAAATATAGTTTCAAATGATAAAATAGTTGCTTAATATCAATATTTATCTAAATTATTAACCAAATATATTTCTATTTATAAAAATTATTTTTACAACCTTAGAGTATTTCCTGCCTAAAAATGATTTACAACATATTTTACCTAAAAATATTTTGACTTATGAAAACTAGTTTTAGGATTATAAAGATTTTCTAAAACTCGTATATATAAATATTTATTTTCTTTGATTTTCTCCTGTCCGTATTCAAGTCCTATTGTTCCTATTCCTTCGCCCATTTTGAGACTACCTTATGTCCACTCTTACTAAATTAACCCTTCTAGACCCAATGACACGATCCATACCACCATCCGAGGTTCCCTTGTACAGTTGTTACACCGAAGTCGCAGTTCGGGCCACCGTGATATTCGTAGCACACCAGGCGTTCTACCAGGCAAGACACCTTGCCATTTGCTGTTTACTTATTTTTAGCTCATATTTCATACATTATTTATTTTCTTTATGCAAAAACTGTGATACATGGCATAACTGTTAGAACTTACTGTTCATTTATTTTTCCTGCTATGTATTATTTTTTTCACATTAAACCTAGATTTAAGGGACCACCTTGTGTGTTGCATTCATTCGCCTTGACACGTTGAAACATGAGGATGTGTGTCGTATGTAGAACACGGAAGTGCGTGATTGGCTGGCCACCAGTACGTACAAGCCGTGCGATAGGAATAATCGCTAATAGAAGTTGCATGCTAGTTTGACTTAGCGATTATAGTGGTTTGTGTTGTGGATACAATACAGTAGGCATTGGGCGGGGAGGACAATTCCTTAGCGTATGGGCTTCGATGCACTTTCCTTTTTGTAACCCGTGAGCTCCGTCGGAGACGCGGGTCAGATTACCCATGATTACTGACGGCCACTGACGATTCTGCGGAACGTCATGCTCTTACTGATGGGGCCTCTGGTGCCCAAGGGGGACTACGCCGATCCTATTTAGCCAGGGCCCATTCGTAGGAAGGATTGTTCTTAACTACATTTCACTTAGAACGGTAGGCTACCCTATCCGTTAGGTACGAGTACTTTTGGTTTGGGTACTTGTATCTGACCGTGGCTTGGAACAATAACTTGTCGCGGATTAGTTCGTCACATCTTGTCCTTGTTTGGTTGTAGGTGTGACTTACTACTTCGATGAGAAGGTATTGAACCTTGTTGGGGTCCGGATACCATATTGGATTCATAGCATGGGAAGATACGTTACCGTGAATTAGTTTACCATCTCCTGTCCTTGTTTGGTTGGGGGGATGGTACGCTCGTTCAGTAGGTGCATATTGGACTATGTTATAAATTCGATTGACTTATTTATTTGAGCAATATTTATTCAGTTTATATGGCATGCTATTATGTGTCTTGTTACGTCCTTCTGAGGACCTGGTTGTCTTGCCAGGTGTGTGCTATTGTCTTTCACAGGTGTTCTAGCTCTAGCCGTGATCTTCGCTATTTCTTCGAGGATGATTGCATTTGGATCGTCTTCGCTTCGCTCGCTACTCATTTCATTTTCTATGTACTTTTTTTTATTTTTATTTTATTGGTAGTGGATTTGTCTCCGCCCAACATATTGTATCAAGACAAATTTATTCTCATTATATGATCTTTTATTCATTTATTCTGTGTGGATGAGATTAGTTATGGTTCTACTGCATTTTACAGCTTATGTATTTATACGAGGCTTCCATATATTGGAGTATACTTCGTATGAATACAGCTGGCATGTCTACGTACTTAGTCCTACGTGTTTTAGGACTGGGGCGTTACATGTTTTTGTGATGGCCCATGCAGGTCAAGATAAATTGTTTGGTTACTTTACCGTACCAAGCAAGCCTGCGTATAGGATTAGAAGTCTAGGATCTCATCCACATACTTGACCTCTTTCCTTGATCTTATCTACCGTTTGACTCATCAATTGCATCTTGCTTGCTTCCTTCCATCCCTATTCTTATCTTCCCTTCGTGCTTGCTGGAGATTGACCCTACTAGTTAATTGTCCCAAAACACCATTAGTTTAATTGTTTAAGTTGGGTAGAATACCCCACACACCCTTGACCATTAATACAAATGGTATTATCTATACCATAGAGACGAGAGGAAGTTAACCTATTTGGTCAACCAAGCCTTGGTCAATAAAACCGTAGAATGATGGTATAGAAATCAACAAGACTTAGATCCTTATGACTCTTAGACCATTCATATTTGTTTTTATTCATCTATTATCGTGCCTATATTTTACTATCTTGACTAATGATGCTAATGTAGCCTAGTTTTTGCAAGCTTAGCCTTTTACCAAGCTTGTTCGTGACATATATGTTAATGGAGGTACCCCACTAACATATTGTCTACCAGAACCGGTGCATAATGGTCTGATTAACCGAGTGCACTTTGGTTCGCTTTTATTTGTCGTTCTACGTGGATGGGGACATAGCTAAACTTGTCCTCTAGAGTCCCATCCACGACTGCCTTGATAATTCTTTTGAAATTATTCGATCGTCTTTGAATCACGTATTCGTATTCGATAACGCCTCCTTCGAACTCTATATTTCTTTCGCCTTCACCTATTTTAGGAGGGCGAAGGCGTTATACTAGAACTTTCTCTAGCCTTCCTATTGGCTATGACCATTCCTACTCGATGTTGCTATATCTTCATCCTAAACTGCTCGTTCTTTTTCTTGGCCCTATATTTACTATCACGTCCTCCTAATTGAGAGTGAGTCTAATTTGTTCTCTTAATCGTGCCTCAACCTACTAGATCTCTATCTTATTTTTTTCTTGATACCATATCATTCTCTATTGCATAACCCTCATGATCTAGACTATAAACCCTTAATCTTCTAATCGTGCCTTAACTCACGACCCTCGTAACCATACCCATGTTAAATTCTACGAATTAGATCGCGAATTCTTACGACATGATTTTTGTGAAAACACCGTCATCGTTGGATCCCCATTGATACTCCCTTATGTCCTCACCCCCCTACTAATTCTTAATTTCGAGGACGAAATTCTTTTAAGTTGGGTAGGATGTAAAACCCCTAAATTTCTACTATTTTTTTATTAAATTTGGTACCGATTTAAAATTTTGCACGTCACGTAGTCGTATTGTACGTCGTGTGCGAAGGTTCGTCTTTCGTAATTGCTCGACGAATACGAATATGTGCGAGCGTACATATTTTTGAAAAACATTATTTTCATTATTATTTTTATAGTTTCAAAGAAATATAGACAATAATTATTTCTACCTATTATTTTCAAGTTTACGATTTTATTTATGAAAGCCTTTTTCGTTTATAGCAGTTATTAATAATAAATAATATTCCTAGGCATACATATATTCCTAAATATTTTGCTAGTTTAATTTAAATAAAAAAAATGTAATTTTTGAGATTTATTAATATTAATATTTTATTATTCAAAAAGATATTTAAAAATATTTATGATTTTCGAAATTATTATTATTGGTATTTTGCAAAATATATTTGGAAGTCATTGTGGCCACTTAAATCTTGATTTGATTTTTGGATTTATTTAAATAGTTAAATATTCGAAATTTGATTTATTTGATTGATTTTAGACTAAAGGAATATAATTTAAATAGGATTGTAATTAAATTTGGATTTGATTTGGATTTCGATTTGGATTATTAAATTAAATTAAATTATATATTGAATTATCTATTTTGGGTTTTAAACTACTCCTAATCTTTATCCAATTGGGAATTCCCACATGCTATAAATAGGCAGGTACTCCTCCATAAATTGCTACCATCCACATATTTCCACAACCCAAAATCTGTGCATTGTGTCCGTGTTCCCACCCAGTCCACTATCTTATTCCATCTATTACAATTACATTATTTTTCGTGTCGGACACACCCCGACACGATACATCAATTTCCTAACCCTAACCCTAATTCTAGCCACAATCGTCCTCACGTCGTACTACCACCGAGGGCCGTCCTGTCTCCATCTCTGACCACCAGGGCCCGAACCCGTCACTCCCACCGTGCCGGAACCCATCGATTACCACCACTCCCTCTCCCTGTTCCCTATCGAATCCTCCAAATTGACACCACTGTCAATAACACCACCGCTACTACTCTTTCCTGCCACCCTACCCTGGTCAGTCTGCCGCATGGCTGTCACCCGCCATGGCCAGTCACCAACAACCACCACAGTCGGTGGCACCACCACCCTCCTAACTTCGCTGCCACCACCACCCGTAAACCCATCTTCTCCACCGACATCACCAAATCCCCATTCAAAAAAAGGGAACGAACAGCCGAACCCTAACCTGCGCTGCGCCGCGCCTCCCCGCCGGAACTCCCCTTCCTCCGCCACAGCCTCGCTCAGACCGCCTGCGTCCGCCGGCCGAAACTGTTGCCGTGCACGTCGACCTAGTGCCCTCTCCGATTAAGCCGCCTCCACCTAACCCCTCTGCCACTGCCGACCTTCGACGCCGGCCGCCCGCTCCATCACTCCCTCCGCCCATAGCCGCCAGCATCATAATCTCTCCCCGACGAAACCCTAACTCCCGTCGTTTCCCCGCCCGACTTCTCATGGCCCACCTCGATCGCCACGCCGTCGAGGGACGCGCCGTCCCGAGCTCAGCTCCGACCAGCGCCAGCCCCGTTCCCGATCTTCCGTGCCTCGCCTCCCCTCTTCTCCTCCGCCCGGCGCCTAAGCCGGAGACCCCCGCGCCCGGCGAGCCACCGCCCCTTCCTCTCTCCACTTGATCGTCCCGACCGCCTCTCGTTCTCTCCCTCTTCCCTCTCACAAATTTCCCCCTCTCTCTCTTTCTCTTAAAACCTTTTTTTCCCCTCTTTCTCTCTCTTCGTCTGAGCTGCTCTCGAATGGAGAGCAGCTGAATACAATTTTTTATTATTATTATGTATAATTATTTTATTTCTTCTTTTTCTCTTTCTTCTTTCTTTATAAAGTTGATAGTCATAGAGAGCAGCTAGTTCTCGAAAATGAGACAGAAGACTCTGCTCTCAAGGCTACTTATCATTATTGCTGTATTACCACTTTTTAGTTATAATAATATTATAATTATATACATAAAATTTTTATAAAATGGTATTTATTATTATTATTATTATTATTATATTATTATTATTATTATTATGATATGATTAATATTACTAACTATAGTATTACAATAATATTTTACTGTTACTATTATTATTATTATTCTTTTACTGTTATTATTATTATTATTATTATTATTATTATTATTATTATTATTATTATTATTATTATTATTATTATTGTATTATTATTTTTAGTAGCCCTAAATCACTTGCTAGAATTTTTAGTTTCTTCTAAAAGTATTTTACATTCAATAAATTTCTAGTATTATTTTTGAACCGCAAAAATATAGTTTCAAATGATAAAATAGTTGCTTAATATCAATATTTATCTAAATTATTAACCAAATATATTTCTGTTTATAAAAATTATTTTTACAACCTTAGAGTATTTCCTGCCTAAAAACGATTTACAACATATTTTACCTAAAAATATTTTGACTTATGAAAACTAGTTTTAGGATTATAAAGATTTTCTAAAACTCGTATATATAAATATTTATTTTCTTTGATTTTCTCCTGTCCGTATCCAAGTCCTATTGTTCCTATTCCTTCGCCCATTTCGAGACTACCTTATGTCCACTCTTACTAAATTAACCCTTCTAGACCCAATGATACGATCCGTACCACCATCCGAGGTCCCCTTGTACAGTTGTTACACCGAAGTCGCAGTTCGGGCCACCGTGATATTCGCAGTACACCAGGCGTCCTACCAGGCAAGACACCTTGCCATTTGCTGTTTACTTATTTTTAGCTCATATTTCATGTATTAGTTATTTTCTTTATGCAAAAACTGTGATACATGGCATAACTGTTAGAACTTACTGTTCATTTATTTTTCCTGCTATGTACTATTTTTCTCACATTAAACCTAGATTTAAGGGACCACCTTGTGTGTTGCATTCATTGGCCTTGACACGTTGAAACACGAGGATGTGTGTCGTATGTAGAACACGGAAGTGCATGATTGACTGGCCACCAGTACGTACAAGCCGTGCGATAGGAATAACCTCTAATAGAAGTTGCATGCTAGTTTGACTTAGCGGTTATAGTGGTTTGTGTTGTAGATACAACACAGTAGGCATTGGGCGGAGAGGACAATTCCTTAGCGTATGGACTTCGATGCACTTTCCCTTTTGTAACCCGTGAGCTCCGCCGGAGACGCGGGTCAGATTACCCATGATTACTGACGGCCACTAACGATTCTGCGGAACGTCATGCTCTTACTGATGGGGCCTCTGGTGCCCAAGGGGGACTACGCCGATCCTATTTAGCCAGGGCCCATGCGTAGAAAGGATTGTTCTTAACTACATTTCACTTAGAATGGTAGGCTACCCTATCCGTTAGGTACGAGTACTTTTGGTTTGGGTACTTGTATCTGACCGTGGCTTGGAACAATAACTTGTCGCGGATTAGTTCGTCACATCTTGTCCTTGTTTGGTTGTAGGTGTGACTTACTACTTCGATGAGAATATATTGAACCTTGTTGGGGTCCGGATACCATATTGGATTCATAGCATGGGAAGATACGTTACCGTGAATTAGTTTACCATCTCCTGTCCTTGTTTGGTTGGGGGGATGGTACACTCGTTCAGTAGGTGCGTATTGGACTATGTTATAAATTCGATTGACTTATTTATTTGAGCAATATTTATTCAGTTTATATGGCATGCTATTATGTGTCTTGTTACGTCCCTCTGAGGACCTGGTTGTCTTGCCAGGTGTGTGCTATTGTCTTTCGCAGGTGTTCTAGCTCTAGCCGTGATCTTCGCTATTTCTTCGAGGATGATTGCATTTGGATCGTCTTCATTTCGCTCGCTACTCATTTCATTTTCTATGTATTTTTTTTATTTTTATTTTGTTGGTAGTGGATTTGTCTCCGCCCAACATATTGTATCAAGACAAATTTATTCTCATTATATGATCTTTTATTCATTTATTCTGTGTGGATGAGATTAGTTATGGTTCTACTGCATTTTACAGCTTATGTATTTATACGAGGCTTCCATATATTGGAGTATACTTCGTATGAATACAGCAGGCATGTCTACGTACTTAGTCCTACGTATTTTGGGACTAGGGCGTTGGCGTGTCTGAGTGGGACACGAAGGTCATAGGTGACGAGCGTCTCGAGTAGATCATGCATGAAAGTTGGTTTCAAGAAAATAACTGGTCTTGCGCTCCCAAATTAAAAGTCACGGTAACGTGCTAATTATGATCGAGGAAAAGAGTGGGAAAATCAATTAATGATCAAATGGTCTAAATCGATCCGAAGTTCTGCGAAGCAAAAAGCGCACAAGGGAACAAGTTTGAGTGGAACACTATATACCATCATGAAGGTAATCATGTCCACTCCAAAACTCGTGAAGAAGATTTCCAGAGTTGAACATCCCTGACACTCCAAATATCAATGGCACGGAAAAGTACACTTAAGGAAAAATAACAGAATAAATTATTTATTGAAACTTAACAATCAGAAAAATAAAATAAAAATAAAAAAATCAACCCAAAATTCAGGGTGCTCACACGTAGTCACAAGTCGAGGATGAGGGGATGCCGATCTAGGAGCTGTCAACCTATAACACATATCGCACCATGAATCGTGCACGGAAACTATAAGTCAATTCAAATGTTCTAGTTCTAAATTCATGGAATAGTGGCTAGTTAGGTTACTAATCTAATAATAATTAATTTTGGAATAATTCACTTAAAAACCTAATTTAACCTAATAATAATCTGAATATAATCTAAACATGCAAGTTTGGCCATCAAAAGTCATATTTCCAATTTTGGAAACCATGGTACGCAAATCGAGGCGTACCATTGACTATTTAGTCAAACGCTGTAAACTTTAGATTTTGAAAGTGCACCTCGGTAAATTTTAGAGCCACGAGTGCACTGGAATCAACCGTGCCGCAAAATCACGCTTTGGTCAAAAGATATCGCCGTTATGGCTAATCGTGACCAAAATGGTGATCAACCGATCAATTTCGAGCTCAACAGAATAAATAAAATACTATATGAACGAAATAATTTCTGGGAAAAATTTATGTCGTAGAGCTATGTGTTAGATTTCCGAAACTTCAAACGATTCGTGATTTCGATTTCTGGTTCTCCCGAAATCTCAAAAATACCGAAACGTGTCAAGTTTCGGACAACAGACACTCTACGAATTTTTCAGAAATTTAGGAATAATAACTACGAAAATAAATTACATACTCAGAAATTTTACCTCAATACGAATCCAACAAAAAAAACGGCGTACGAAAATCACGTCGTAGTTGACGGCAATCTCTTCGGGAAGTCGGAAACCCTAGATGAGTTCTCCCACAAAAAGCTGCTAAAATTTCTAGGTTTAACGAATATAATAATATATATATATGAGAGAGAGTCGGTGGGCTGCTGGGCGCCGACAGGTGGGCCCAGTGCTGACTGTACAGCTGACTGTGCAGATGACTGTGTAATTAGTTAATTTAAATGCAGAAATCGTTAAAAACTCATTTTAACTCCAAATAACTCCAAATAAATATAAAAAAATCCAGAAAATTGTAAAAAATTATAGAAAATACATTTAACCTTTTAGAATATAAATAAAAATGTTTTACCTCATATTAGTTCCAAATGGCCTCATAATTAATATTGGAAGCCTTTAAAAATATATAAACATTAGTAAATAAATACTTAAATATTGCCAAAAATTATGGAAAAATTCTAGAAAATATAAAATAGCATAATGAACCCTAGAAAAATATTTGGGATCAATATATGCTCATAGGCTTGCACAGTAAATTCTAGAAGTCTTAGAAAATAGGTTTTTCCTATATTTAATTATCTAACAATCCCAGAAAAATTGTAGAAAAATACAGAAAATATATTTAACCTAATAGAGCCTAAAGAAAAATTCTGGGTCTCAAAATAGTCGCAATTGGCCTCAAATTAAATTATGAAAGTCATTCATAAATATAAATCTTCATATAATAAATATTTAAAAATATATAAAAATGTATAAAAGTCATAATAAAATATAATATAGCTATAGAATGCATATAGACCCTATCTAGAGATCATGTGGCCACAAGATGATCATAACTCACCTGTGGGCTTAGTCACAACTCCAATAATCATAGAAAAATTAAATATAAACTAATCAAATAAAAAAATAAAAATATATCACAAAATTTCGGGAAGAGGGGTTACAAATCTACCTACCTTAAAAATAATATCGTCCTCAAAATTATAATTCATAACTATTCCTTAAAAATCAAAGTCTACTATTACCTTAATCTCCTCAAATTTAATTTCTCAAAAATATTTTATGACCTTCTCTAGTCATTTTATAACTCTAAATACTTGAGGACTTCTACCCACCTTTGGTCACACTACTCCTCAAAATACGGTCACTAAAATCTTATAACCTTCTAACAAGTTTCTAACGATTCTACCAACAGATATCTATGACGTATGGCATCTATAATCCCTCATATCTATAAACAACCAAACATTCAATAGTCAAGCAATATTATGCTATAATTTAAGAACTTCTAATGAATCCTAGACAGCACGATCATTCGTCACCTCGGAATAGGAAGGGACGAGAATCAATGGTACAAGAATGAAAGGGAGAATAATTGAGAACGAATACGAAGTTTCAAAGACGGTAGAGAAATTTCTAGGAGAATTTTCAAGGCAGAGTGGATTGAGATTTCTAAGGTTTAGTCTTTGTCGCAGGCTCGTACCAGTATAGTTACGTAACCGGTACGATATGCTCTGACCTGCATGGGCCACCAAAAAAACTTCTCACGACCCGCACCCACTTTTCGGATGCGAGCTCGTGAGCAAGCCAGCTACGTATCGAGCGGACTTCAGCCCGACTCGAGTACGTAAGCTGTCAAGGTCATGGTAACATATCTAATCTAAGCTATATCTCAATCCACATGAATCATATAAACAAGAATGAACAAGTACGGGTCGTGGTCTACAGCCCACTAGCATGCATGTCCGATTAGACTCCAAGAAATAACATGAGTCTATAAACTGAATCAATAAATATGATATATCATAATGATGAAAGGAAAACACGAGCTGGATGAACTGGATAATAAACATGGTATCAATACCTGAATCCCGTAAGCAATATCATCACATCCGGATCCCACAAGTGTCATAATCATCTGCCATCCAGAGCTGCTAACTAACTCCGTGCAATAACTAACCTGAAGAGATCATCAGGTCCTCAGGGGACATATCAAGATACATAAAAACATGCCTATCTAGCAGTTTATCATGCAATAAAGAAAATACAAAAAATAAACGAGAAAAGATCAATCAGCATGAAAACATGACTATACACGACTGGAAGAACCACTACGCCTAAACGAACTGCTAGAGAAGAACAAGAGAACACGATATCACGATGTCAATGGATAACCAATCGAATACTCAAACCCTCACCCCTAGTGTGGACTCGCAGGTTTGAACAACTACTAGCCCTCGCCCCTAGTGTGGACTCGCAGGCTAGCATCACCCTCGCCCTAGTGTGGACTCGCAGGCTAGCATCACCCTCGTCCCTAGTGTGGACTCGCAGGTGTGAACCATATACTACTAACCCTCGTCCCTGGTGTGGACTCGCAGGCTAGCATCACCCTCGTCCCTAGTGTAGACTCGCAGGTTAGCTTCAAGAATTTCAAGGTACAGCAGTTCCGTTATAACTTATTTATCCTATGACACGATGCAACTCAGTCCAAGTACAAGTGATGACACGACACGACCCAATCACGATACACGAGAAAACCAATCCAATATGACTACAAGTTAACTATGAACAAGAACTATATATACGTATATCCAATATGAACTACAAAGCTTAATTATAAACAAGGCTATATATATACTAGCAGGCATGATATACAAATCACATATAAATAATCAACTAGCAAAACTGTATAATAATATAAATATGCATGTAAATAAACCGTAGAGGGAGGCAAGGTATCTTGCCTGTGGTCCTTGCACAAACCGTAGTCACAAGTCGAGGATGAGGGGATGCCGATCTAGGAACTGTCAACCTATAACACATATCGCATCATGAACCGTACACGAAAATTATAAATCAATTCTAATGTTCTAGTTCTAAATTCATGGAGGCTAGTTGGGTTACTAATCTAATAATAATTAATTCTGGAATAATTGATTTAAAAATCTAATTTAACCTAATAATAATCTGAATATAATCTAAACATGCAAGTTTGGCCATCAAAAGTCATATTTCCAATTTTGGAAACTATGGTACGCAAATCGAGGCGTACTGTTGACTATTTAGTCAAACGCTGTAAACTTTAGATTTTGAAAGTGCACCTTAATAAATTTCAGCGCCACGAGTGTACTAGAATCAACCGTGCCACAAAATCATGCTTCGGTCAAAAGATATCGCCGTTATGGCTAATCGTGACCAAAACGGTGATCAACCGATCAATTCTGAGTTCAACAGAATAAATAAAATACTAGATGAACGAAATAATTTCTGGGAAAAATTTATGTCGTAGAGCTCTGTGTTAGATTTCCGAAACTTCAAACGGTTCGTGATTTCGATTTCTGGTTCTCCCGAAATCTCGAAAACACCGAAACGTGTCAAGTTTCGGACAACCGACACTCTACGAATTTTCCAGAAATTTAGGAATAATATCTACGAAAATAAATTACATATTCAGAAATTTTACCTCAATACGAATCCAACAAAAAAAAACGGCGTACGAAAATCACGTCGGAGTTGACGGCAATCGCTTCGGGAATTCGGAAACCCTAAATGAGTTCTCCCACAAAAAGCTGCTGAAATTTCTAAGTTTAACGAATATAATAATATATATAGGAGAGGGAGTCGGTGGACTGCTGGGCGCCGACAGGTGTGCCCAGTGCTGACTGTACAGCTGACTGTGCAGATGACTGTGTAATTAGTTAATTTAAATGCAAAAATCGTTAAAAACTCATTTTAACTCCAAATAACTCCAAATAAATATCAGAAAAATCCAAAAAATTATAGAAAATTATAGAAAATACATTTAACCTTCTAGAATATAAATAAAAATGTTTTACCTCATATTATTCCCAAATGGCCTCATAATAAATATTGGAAGCCTTTAAAAAAAATATAAACCTTTATAAATAAATACTTAAATATTGCCAAAAATTATGGAAAAATTCTAGAAAATATAAAATAGCATAATGAACCCTAGAAAAATATTTGGGATCAATATATGCTCATAGACTTGCAAAGTAAATTCTAGAAGTTTTAGAAAATAGGTTTTTCCTATATTTAATTATCTAACAATCCCAGAAAAATTGTAGAAAAATACAGAAAATATATTTAACCTAATAGAGCCGAAAGAAAAATACTGGGTCTCAAAATAGTCACAATTGGCCTCAAAATAAATTATGAAAGTCATTCATAAATATAAATCTTCATAGAATAAATATTTAAAAATGTATAAAAATCATAATAAAATATAATATAGCTACAGAATGCATATAGACCCTATCTAGAGATCATGTGACCACAAGATGATCATAACTCACCTGTGGGCTTAGTCACAACTCCAATAATCATAGAAAAATTAAATGTAAACTAATCAAATAAAAAAATAAAAATATATCACAAAATTTCGGGAAGAGGGATTACAAATCTACCCACCTTAAAAATAATATCGTCCTCGAAATTCTAATTCATAACTATTCCTTAAAAATCAAAGTCTACTATTACCTTAATCTCCTCAAATTTAATTTCTCAAAAATATTTTATGACCTTCTCTAGTCATTTTATAACTCCGAATACTTGAGGACTTCTACCCACCTTTGGTCACACTACTCCTCAAAACACGGTCACTAAAATCTTATAACCTTCTAACTAGTTGCTAACGATTCTACCAACAGATATCTATGACGTATGGCATCTATAATCCCTCATATCTATAAACAACCAAACATTCAATAGTCAAGCAATATTATGCTATAATTTAAGAATTTCTAATGAATCCTAGATAGCACGATCATTCGTCACCTCGGAATAGGAAGGGACGAGAATCAATGGTACAAGAATGAAAGGAAGAATAATTGAAAACGAATACGAAGTTTCAAAGACGGTAGAGAAATTTCTAGAAGAATTTTCAAGGCAGAGTGGATTGGGATTTCTAAGGTTTAGTCTTTGTCGCAGGCTCGTACCAGTATAGTTACGTAACCGGTACGATATGCTCTGACCTGCATGGGCCACCAAAAAACTTGTCACGACCCGTACCCGCTTTTCGGACGCGAGCTCGTGAGCAAGCCAGCTACGTATCGAGCGGACTCCAGCCCGACTCGAGTACGTAAGCTGTCAAGGTCATGGTAACATATCTAATCTAAACTATATCTCAATCCACATGAATCATTTAAACAAGAATGAACAAGTACGGGTCCTGGTCTGTAGCCCACCAGCATGCATGTCCGATTAGACTCCAAAAAATAACATGAGCCTATAAACTGAATCAATAAATATGATATATCATGATGATGAAAGAGAAACACGAGCTGGATGAACTGGATAATAAACATGGTATCAATACATGAATCCCACAAGCAATTTCATCACATCCGGATCCACAAGTGTCATAATCATCTGCCATCCAGAGCTGCTAACTAACTCCACGCAATAACTAACCTGAAGAGATCATTAGGTCCTCAGGGGACATAGCAAGATACATAAAAACATGCCTATCTAGCAGTTTATCATGCAATAAAGAAAATACAGAAAATAAACGAGAAAAGACCAATCAGCACGAAAATACGACTATACACGACTGGAAGAACCACTACGCCTAAACGAACTGCTAGAGAAGAACAAGAGAACACGATATCACGATGTCAATGGATAACCAATCGAATACTCAAACCCTCGCCCCTAGTGTGGACTCGCAAGTTTGAACAACTACTAGCCCTCGCCCCTAGTGTGGACTCGCAGGCTAGCATCACCCTCGCCCCTAGTGTGGACTCGCAGGCTAGCATCACCCTCATCCCTAGTGTGGACTCGCAGGTGTGAACCATATACTACTAACCCTCGTCCCTGGTGTGGACTCGCAGGTTAGCATCACCCTCGTCCCTAGTGTGGACTCGCAGGTTAGCTTCAAAAAGTTCAAGGTACAGCAGTTCCGTTATGACTTATTCATCCTATGACACGATGCGACTCAGTCCAAGTACAAGTGATGACACGACACGACCCAATCACGATACACGAGAAAACCAATCCAATATGACTACAAGTTAATTATGAACAAGAACTATATATACATATATCCAATATGAACTACAAAGCTTAATTATAAACAAGGCTATATATATACTAGCAGGCATGATATACAAATCACATATAAATAATTAACTAGTAAAACTGTATAATAATATAAATATGCATGTAAATAAACCGTAGAGGGAGGCAAGGTATCTTGCCTGTGGTCCTTGCACAAACCGTAGTCACAAGTCGAGGATGAGGGGATGCCGATCTAGGAGCTGTCAACCTATAACACATATCGCACCATGAACCGTGCACGAAAACTATAAATCAATTCTAATGTTCTAGTTCTAAATTCATGGAATAGTGGCTAATTGGGTTACTAATCTAATAATAATTAATTCTGGAATAATTCACTTAAAAACCTAATTTAACCTAATAATAATCTGAATATAATCTAAACATTCAAGTTTGGCCATCAAAAGTCATATTTCTAATTTTGGAAACCATGGTACGCAAATCGAGACGTACCGTTGACTATTTAGTCAAATGTTGTAAACTTTAGATTTTGAAAGTGCACCTTGGTAAATTAGCGCCACGAGTGCACTGGAATCAACCGTGCCGCAAAATCACGCTTTGGTCAAAAGATATCGTCGTTATGGCTAATCGTGACCAAAACGGTGATCAATCGATCAATTCTGAGTTCAACAGAATAAATAAAATAATAGATGAACAAAATAATTTCTGGGAAAAATTTATGTTGTAGAGCTTTGTGTTAGATTTCCGAAATTTCAAACGGTTCGTGATTTCGATTTCTGGTTCTCCCGAAATCTCGAAAACACCGAAACGTGTCAAGTTTCGGACAACCGACACTCTACAAATTTTCCAGAAATTTAGGAATAATATGTACGAAAATAAATTACATATTCAGAAATTTTACCTCAATACAAATCCAACAAAAAAACGGCGTGCGAAAATCACGTCGGAGTTGACGGCAATCGCTTCGGGAAGTCGGAAACCCTAGATGAGTTCTCCCACAAAAAGCTGCTGAAATTTCTAGGTTTAACGAATATAATAATATATATAGGAGAGAGAGTCGGTGGGCTGCTGGGCACCGACAGGTGGGCCCAGTGCTGACTGTACAGCTGACTGTGCAGATGAATGTGTAATTAGTTAATTTAAATGTAGAAATCGTTAAAAACTCATTTTAACTCCAAATAAATATCGAAAAAATCCAGAAAATTATAGAAAATACATAACCTTCTAGAATATAAATAAAAATGTTTTACCTCATATTAGTCCCAAATGGCCGTATAATAAATATTGGAAGCCTTTAAAAATATATAAACCTTAATAAATAAATACTTAAATATTGCCAAAAATTATGGAAAAATTCTAGAAAATATAAAATAGCATAATGAACCCTAGGAAAATATTTGGAATCAATATATGCTCATAGGCTTGCACAGTAAATTCTAGAAGTCTTAGAAAATAGGTTTTTCCTATATTTAATTATCTAACAATCCCAAAACAATTGTAGAAAAATACAGAAAATATATTTAACCTAATAGAGCCTAAAGAAAAATACCGTGTGTCAAAATAGTCACAATTGGCCTCAAAATAAATTATGAAAGTCATTCATAAATATAAATCTTCATAGAATAAATATTTAAAAATATATAAAAATGTATAAAAATTATAATAAAATATAATATAGCTATAGAATGTATATAGACCCTATCTAAAGATTATGTGACCACAAGAGGGTCATAACTCACCTGTGAGCTTAGTCACAACTCCAATGATCATAAAAAAATTAAATGTAAACTAATCAAATAAAAAATAAAAATATATCACAAAATTTTGGGAAGAGGGGTTACAATGCCTCCTCTGTTCCACTCCTCCTGTCTCCCTCGGCTGACGCTCTCTGCTTTCTCTCCAGCATGTCCAGCAGTGCCTGATCCTTCTCTGTAAAGGTGCCAACAGCTCCTCCATTCCCTTCTGCTACAAGCAGGTTTGCCCGATACCCTCCTCGGCCGCCTCGTCGACCCCCTCGACCATGACCACGTCCACGTCCAATATATCCTCGTCCTCATCCACCACCTGAGTCTTCCTCCTTCGGTGGTTTGGTACAAGCATACCGATGATGGTCCATTTTCCCGCAATTGTAGTACTGTCGATTGTGTTGCCAGAGCTCTCCCTTGAATCCTTTGTCGTCCGAGCTAGTAACCGCGAGTGCTGACTTTGCTTCGGGAGGACCACCTGTCCCCGCCTGTAGTTTGATGCGCGTCTCCTCCTGGATCATGGCTGAGATAGCCTCCTCGAGACTAGGAATCTCTGGTTGGGCGAGGAGTAAGACTGTCCTCTGTACGAATGCTGTAGTCAGCCCTTTGAGAAATTTTATCGTCCTCTCCTGCAGACACACATGTCTCTTCTTACACTTTGGGTCCCCGCAGCTTGCCCGTTTTGAGGAGTGATCATAATCCAGCCAGAGACGCTCTAGCTCTGTGGCGTACTCCTGCACCGTCTTCTTTCCCTGTACGGTGTCGTCGATCTCCCCTTTTATCTGTAAGATCCGTAAGTTGTTTCCCACACCATCATAGGTTCTCCTAAACTTCTCCCACATGTCTTTCACCATCTCAATGCAATCTACTGTGGAGGCAATAGACTTGACTAAGGAATTGAGAAGCCAGATGTAAATCACTATATGAGTGGATTTCCACTCGTCGCGTCCTGTCGAGCCCTCGTCCGGCTCTGTTTTTTTGCCCGTCAAGAATCCCTCCAGGTTCTTTCCTACAAGGGTTCTTCTCACCCGCCGTGACCAACTCAGATAGGTGGCTGGTCCGTCCAGCTTCAGATCGATAGAGGGAAGTTCCAACTTTAGCGACGTTCGTGTCGTGCTCTCACCAGCCGACATCTTCATCAACTTCATCAACGTCACAACATCTGTAGCATCCAGCTTCTTGAGGATCGCCTCCATCGATGCTTCTTCTCCGATCACGTCACGCTTACTCCACGACTCACGCTCATTCTCGTCGTCCTCTCCTAGATTCGAACATGTCTGATTTCATCAGATCTAGGCATCGGCGTCTTCTTCGTCCTCGTCGTCCTCTCCTACGTGCGGGAAGATGGGGGTGGCGCGCACAGCGACAGCTACGGCAGCAGCAGCGGCAGCCACGGCAGCAGTAGCCGCAGCAGCAGCGGCAGCGGCAGCGGGAAGGGAGAGAGGGAGAGGGGGGGAAGGTTAGATTAGAGTTTTGGTGGTGGCTAGGGTTAGGATTTGTGGAAAGGTGGCTCTGATACCATGTTGAGATTGATTGATGAATTTCATTGATAATCTCATAGGCTTTATATAGCCTTTACATGATAGAATATCCAATGTAATATCCTGTGGCATATTCTGGCATTCCAAATATGTCCCCAGGATATTCCTATACTAAATATAACATATTCCAGGATATTCCCATACTAAATATAACATATTCTCATACTAAATATATCAACAGAATATCCTATAACATATTCCAACATACAAAATATACTAATAGGATATTCCAACGCATATTCCAACATACCAAAAATACTAATTTGATACCAATAGGATATTCCAACAATAAAAATTGTTTTCCATAAATAAATTCCTTTATTTATTGTGTATCTGGGAAAATTACAACTGTGGGAATCTGATCTAGAAGACGATCACTTTATCCCTTGGACTATGCGAAGAAGAAAAGCTCTCAAAATTTTGACAGTAGATAACTATGTATCTGTACAATGAATAAGAAAAGAACTCTATATAGAGTCAAAAATAACTGTAAGGACAACTGACTTCACAGTCTATACCTAGTTAAAAATCACGCAGGATTTAACATACGCAAGACTGTAAGCAGTTAGTGGACGTGGCCTGTAACTGTTGGACACATGGCGATCATGCATGAGTCGTGTGCAAGTTACAGGACACGCAGGCGAGAGATCAGTGGCATGGCTGCCACGTACTCCAATTTGATGAAATCCACGCAGACTTATTGAAGACAAAATCTACGCAAACTCGGCGTAGAAAGCTTCAAAATCCACGCAAACTTGGGGCAGGAAGCTTCATAATGCACGCAGATTTGGTGAAGAAAACTTCAGAATCCACGCAGACTTGAGGAAGAAAACTTCAGAATCTACGCACGTTTGAGATGAAGATCTCACAAATACACGCAGACTTGAGATAGAACTGCCAGCTGTCTTGATTTGGCGTGCCTCGACTGACACAAAATCTCTGACAGTGATTGCTTTTGTCAGTCGCATTAAATGACAAGAAGCTCTTTTGGTACGCCAACATGACGAAGGTTGAGTCTTGCTGAAGAAGATTTCGAAAATCACGCAATAGACGGCTGTGATCTCTCGAATTCAGTGCATATGTGGCATACGAAGAGACATTCTTCGACTGTTGTGCTGTCAGTCATAATTACTCTCTGACAAATGATGAGTTGTCTCCTCAGCGTGATTTATAAATATTGTCTTGATCAACTGAGCGTGACTTTTGACTCTGTCCTGATCAACTCAGCATGACTGTCATTTTTGAGGCCTACAAAACCCCCTTCAAAGTTTTCAAAAAATGATAAATTATTTCGAAATACTTTGAAAACGAGATGATAAAATGAATTCAGTCACGCTGAGATGACTTCAAATTTTTCGGAAGTCGAAAAGACTTCGAAGTTCTTTGAAAACATCCAAATGAACTTATTAAATGTCATGATGACTCTTCATTTTCCGAGACTGATTGCATCCAGTTTATGGTGGAATATAAACCGCCGACGAGCTCTGTTATATAAACAGGGAGAGGATTCATTTAATCTTCATCTTACGTCAACATGACACCAAAGGAGAAAGCTGAGGAAGAAGCACGCAAGTTGGGCTTTTGTTCCCATGGTGATCCCACTTTTGAGGGTAAAGAACCAGAGCCTCTGGTTTTCGAGTTCAAAGACGATCCCATGCAATTAGCCAAGAATTTCTTGAGCTATTTTGGCTTGGATGGCTCGTCTTCTTCTGATGATGTAGCCTTGCAGAGCAGCGTGAAATATTGAAGGCTCTGTTACACCGCATGGGGGTTAAGAGTGTAGAAGAATTGGGCACTAAGCTCAGCCGCTCTGTAAAATAGAGCGTGTCTTTTATGCTTTTGAAAATGTTGTACTTCTTCTTTTGTCCTTTGTAAGGCCATCAGTGCCTGTCTTGAAGAATGTAGTACAACTTTTGTGTTTGAACAGCGTGCATTAATGAAGAATGTTAATTAGCACTCTTTGACTGTTTCCAATGTTGCGCTGTCTTCCAAAGCACACGTGTCATTCATTCCATGATTTGTGAGCGCTATTTACGCGGATCTTTTCCAAGAATAAGCTTGTACTTTGTCCTTTAAATAGATAGCTGAGTTTCAAAGATACTCATCTCTCATTCTTCTTCTTTTTCTCTGAGAATAAAATTTTTGGGAGATTTTATTCTCAAACAGGAAAGCAATGCTTTCTAATGTTCGATTTCTGTACACTGTATCAAACATAAGTTTGCCAATTCTTAGCACCAATCCTGAAGGTAAGTCCAGTATAGTACGTGTACTATTTTGTTGCTGTTGAAAATGGACTTTTTGTTTCTGACTGAAAAAATGCACGCTTGACTAGCCAGTGTGTGCTAAATGACATTTCTGTTGATTAATTCTCTTCTTCCTTGCTGTTCTCTGCAGAAGCTCGGTTGAATTTTTTTTTCAGAACTGGCATTGGTGATGTAGATGCTGTGGAGAATATCCTGCTGACACCTACATCAGGAAGCTCATACGCTTTTGACGCGTACATCAGACAACTCAGAACTCTTCGTGGGATAGAAGGGTCTTCCTCAGATGGTAGGAAGAGCCTTTATACACGAGAGTTGGATGGTGGAGTCGGCTCTACCCCGAGAAATCGGGTAGTAGAGTTCCTTTCAAGGCAGAACTAGGAATTGTATCCCAAGGTTTGGATACATTCCTGTCTTCCTTGAGAGGTTACCCCCAATCCACCAGTTGTATTGGCAGCACCACGACTTCGGGCTGCCATACTCTGTGGTTCTCCTCTCGTCTGAAAGAGAAGACCAGAGTTTGATTCCTGCTGATCTGGTCGTGACTGGGACCCAGACTGTCAGGAACTGCCACCAACAACGAACCTGACGGAGAAGGTCCGACGGAGAAGATCCAAAGAAGAAGATAGATCTCTATTAGGTTATTGTTGTGGTGTAGAATGAAAATCCAAGATTTGTAATAGATTTCCATTATAATTTGTAAGAAAGTCTAAGAAAATGTAATAGACTTTTTGTGGTGAAATGAGAATGGAAATGATAATTCTTCTATGCTCAAAGATTTGTATTTGTGGATGAATTATAGACATGATAGATAATGAAATCTTCTTTTCTGTTTTAGAGTATATGATATTATCAGAGGTATTATGGACGTGATAATATGTAGGAACTCAAAAGAAAATAGATTGATTTCTATGCAGAGGTCAAAAATGACAAATGAGCAAGTAGATTCGGAATTGATTCAGAGGTTATGAAAACGTGATCAATAACGAATCCCCACTTAATAAATTGATAGAAGATTATGAACGGACGAACCGTTTAGGAAATGATGAACGGATGAACCGTCGAATGAATGTAATAAATGAACGGATGAACCGTCAAGTATTAATGAATGTATGAATCGTCGGATGAATGTGACGCTTCATTATTTGAGGAACTTCTGCCTATAAATATAGCAGAAATCTGACAAGAACGAACACTTCTTCTTTCAAACATAAAAATGTCGTCTGAAGAAGTATCCAAGAAGGCTGAAATCGCCATGAAGGTTCAGAAAGGCACTGAAGAACACCCTGTAGATCCAGTTCAATCCAAGAAGGCGAAAGCAGGCGAAGGTTCATCTGCACCCAAGCCACCAAGGGACATTCTGGACTTCCTGCTCGAACCAGGAAAGACTGAAGAAGAAGAAGCCATGAGAATGGCCGCTTGCAAGTTCCTCGTGGGTTCCAGTAAGGAGGTCCTCGGTTCTTTTGCTGATCACGTCTTCGAGAAGGATGGCAGTGGCCCACGTCCAAATGTAGAAAAGGATGATAGTGATCTTCCTTAATATCATGTATCATCATTCATGATTAAAATAAAATAAAAATTTTATTTCTAAACATGAAACTGTCTGATGATTACAAGCATTTATATTTATACATGGTACTTTTTAAGGAATTTGCCATTAATAGGCATCAAAACTTTTCGACCATCCAATTCTGAGAGTTGATAAGCTCCATTTGAGAAAACTTTGCTCACAATATAGGGTCCTTCCCACTTTGCGTCAAATTTGTCCTTGCTCATATGAGTCATAGTCATAGGACGTCTGACTGTTAGAACAAGCTCTCCTTTTTGATATGATCGAACTCTGACTTTCTTATTAAAAGCTCTTGAGATTCTAGCTTGATAGAATTCAATATTCTGTTGAGCAGATAATCGCTTTTCATCCAGAGCTTCTAATTCTTGAAGTCGAAGACGATCATTATTTTCAGCAGTGAGTTCATTAGCGATTGCTATCCTTAAAGAAGGAATTTGAATATCTAATGGAAGAACAGCTTTGCAACCATACACCAGAGAGAAGGGTGTACATTTAGTAGCATTACGAACTGTAGTACGATAAGCCCACAAACATTCACCGAGCTTCTCACTCCAATTACGTTTGTTAGTAGAGACAAACTTCTTTAGGAGTTTGATGATGGTCTTGTTGAAAGCTTCTGCTAATCCGTTAGCTGCCGGATTATATGTAGTAGAAGCCACATTGTTGATCCGATGATCGTCACAGAATCGAGTAAACTTCTGACTAACGAACAGTGGTCCGTTATCATGAATAATGCGTCGAGGAACACCAAATCTGTAGATGACGTGGTGCTTAATAAAGCTGATGACATTGGACGTCTTAACTTCAGACAAAGGAATGGCTTCGGCCCATTTGGAGAAGTAATCGGTTATTGCGAGAATAAATCGATGACCCTTGGATGACGGCGGATTGATCGGGCCGATAATGTCCATGCCCCAAGCTTCGAAGGGCCATGATGCTGTCGTCGGATGTAGAAATTCCGAAGGTTGATGAATAAAATCCGTATGGATTTGACAAGCTTTACACTTCTTTGCATATTCGATGGCGTCTGATACCATAGTGGGCCAATAATAACCCATACGTCGAATACGGTCTTGAAGTTTTGGTCCAGGCTGATGTGCTCCACAAATTCCATCATGTGCTTCGCGAATAATTTGTTGAGCCTCATCACCGGCAACACATCGAAGAAGTAAACCATCATAAGCTCGACGATATAAGGTCTTTGTTGTATGATTATAATAGAATCGGAGTGATCGTCGTCTGATAGATGCTGTCTCACTCGGATCATTCGGAAGAATATCATACAATACGAAATCTAAGAAAGGAAGTCTCCAATCCGTATCCGTATTTTGATTCTCGGCTGAGTTACTGAAGATGAATTCTATGCCGGAATCAGATGAAGATGATAAAGATTTACGACTAAATCCAAATCCTCTTGTTGTGTTGACGTCATGAGATGTTGATTCTTCAATGTCAACTAGAAGTCCTAGGGTCAGGTTATTTTCAAGATGAAATAATTCTCGATTGCGAACAATAATCATTTGTTGTCGTCTAATCGGGATAGCCAACACCGCTGCAAGATTAGCTAGAGCATCAGCTTCTATGTTACATGCTCGCCTAACATGTTCAATGAAGAATTCTTCAAACGAAGAAGCCATAGATATAGCTGATCTATGATAAGAAACCAGATCTTGATGGCGAACTTCATAAGTACCCCTTATCTGATTAACAATGAGTTTAGAGTCTCCGTACGCCTCCAAATGTTGAATATTTAGATGTTTAGCGAGTTGAAGACCAATGAGTAATGCATTGTACTCAGCTACGTTGTTTGAACACGGCTGATCGAGAGAATCAGCTCTTTGGATAACAAGACCTTCTGGCGATACAAGAACGATTCCAACTCCAGCGACAATATCACCATTAGGACCTATCCTTGAAGCTCCATCAAAGAATAGACGCCAAGTAGGATCTTCTTCAGCAATTTGGTTTGAATCTAGGACTTCATCTGGAATTTTGTCATAGAGTTTTGAATCTTCTGGAATTGAATGAGCAGCCAGAAAATCAGCTAAAGCTTGTCCTTTGACTGACTTCTGAGGAATATAATGCATATCATACTGAGCAAGTAGGATTCCCCAGTTAGCTAATCGAGAATTCAAAACACTGGGTTTCTTCATCATGATCCGTATAGGATTGATCCTGGAGATGACATGAATAGTCTGGCCAATGATATAATGTCGTATCTTTTGAACAGCGAACATCAAGGCTAGACATTCTTTTTCGACCGGTGAATATCGAGGTTCAGCTCCGGTCATAGTACGACTGAGATAGTAGATGGCTTGTTCATGACCATTTTGATTCTTTTGAGCGAGTAATGCACCCAATGAATGACTCATTGCTGGAGTATATAGGAGAAATGGAATTCCTGAAACGGGAGATACCAATACTGGAGGGCTCATCAGATATTGTTTTATATCATCGAATGCTTTCTGACATTCATCATTCCAGACAAAAGAAACACCTTTCTTCATAAGTTTGTTGAATGGTCTGCAGCGTCCTGATAAATTAGAGATGAATCTCCTGATATAAGCGATCCTTCCTTGAAATCCTCGTAGCTCTTTTAAGGTACGTAGAGGACGCATCTCTTGGATGGCTTTGATCTTCTCGGGATCCACGTGTATACCTTTAGAGGTAATGACGAAGCCGAGAAATTTACCACTAGAGACGCCTAAGAAGGACTTAGTAGGGTTCATCTTTAATTGATGCTTAGGCATTAGATCAAATATAGTCTTCAGATCTTGGATATGATCCTCCTTTTGTCGACTTTTGACTGCAATATCATCAACATAGCATTCGACTATTTTCTGCAAATGTTCACGGAATATAGTGCTCATAGCTCGTTGATAAGTTGCTCCTGCATTCTTGAGACCGAATGGCATAACTGTATAACAGTATGTACCGATCGGCGTTCTGAAAGAAGTATGCTTCTCATCATCTGGAAACATTTTAATCTGATTGTACCCAGAATGCCCGTCCATGAATGACATCCGTTCAAATCCACAGGTATTATCAATCATGACATCAGTGATTGGTAGAGGGAATTCGTCTTTAGGGCATGCCGCATTGAGATCTTGGAAGTCTATGCATACTCTGATCTTACCAGTCTTTTTAAGGACATAAACTATGTTAGCCACCCAATCGGAATATTGTCCCTCTAATAAACCCTGAGGTTATGAGTTTATTGACTTCAGCTTCAATTGCATCCATAATGTCTGGACGAAATCGTCGCTGTTGTTGTTTGACCGGTTTAGCATTCGACAAGATATTGAGCTTGTGAGTTGCAATTTGTGGATCAAGTCCTGGCATATCTTCATAACTCCAAGCGAAGACATCGATGTAGTCACGAATGAGTTTGATCATGTCTTGCTTATCAGTTTCAGAAAGACTTTCACTGATGAATATTGGTTTGGGAGATCCCTCTTCACCAACATCTATTTGAACAAGTTTATCTTCAGTCGGAGGTTCTTTTTGCTCGAATCGGAACTCCCATTGATTATCTAACCTTTGGACCCATTGTTCTGATTCAGGTGAGATTTCAAACTCTCCTTCGTCTTCATCACTTTCTTCAGAACGGTCAATGGAAACCATGTTGGAAGACAGAATGTTGCAGTAGAAATCGCCGATACTCGTATCGGAATCCCAAGAAGTGGTACTAGAAGAATCAGATCTCTTATCTTCGTCAGACTCGGAATCTTCATGAATAATATTGATAAAAGGAGTAGGAGCAATGTAGCCCAATCCGCATTTAGTCCTTTCATATTTTAGAGGAGGAATCCGGACAGACATTTTTCTTCCTTTTCCACTGTTGAGGCCAGTCCTGAAGTCGTAGCCCATATTTTTGATGATGTCTTTAGATTGCTGACTATAACGACGTAGTTGTAATCTTCCAGTATCATCATTTTTGTCATCATCTTCTAAATCAGAAGGACTTTGGGGCCCTTTATAGAAGAATATTGGAATGTCTCCTGGCTTTCTGCTGGAAACTAGAAAGTATGAAGATTGTACAGGTTCTAGGGATACATCTGTATGAACAGTCTGTACAACTCCAATGGTTATTGTGTTCAAGTCATCTAACAAATGTAAATAACTATGAACATAATTACACACATCAGCGTACTGCAAAGATGGAGACTTTTCATTAAATGTAAAAGCAGCAATATTTACATTGGGAGAAGGCTGAGCCTTAGAGATCTTAGTCAAGTCAATGACTAAAGGGAAAGAAGAAGAAGAATGAGAAGAAGCTTTGTTTCGATTAAGATCGATAACAAATGGCTCAGAAGAGGTGAGCTCCCTTGAAGCTTGAGATGGAAGAGTAATCCGCCCTCCAACTGGAATTAGCAGAGTATCCTGTAAAGATACAGGAACTGTAGCACGTCCACTGACAGGAATGATCATTGTGTCTTGAGCAGACGACTGAGGTAACGGAGAGATTCGTCCACTCACCGGAATGATGAAAGAACCTTCTCCAGAGAGTTTGGGAGATTGTTGCTGAGTAGTTCGACCTTTAACAGAAATTATTAAGGTCTCACTTTGTGAATCCTCTTTCTCCATAGCTTGTATGACCCTTGTATACTCTTCTTTGTACATTCGGAAATCATTAAAATAAGCTTCAACCCCATAGAAGGGATTTATGTCAGCAACTTCTTTTTGTACTCTTCCATTGCTATCAATGTACTTAAAACACTGATGAAGAGTAGAAGGCACCACATTATTTTCATGAAGAAAGGGCCTCCCCAGAAGAAGATTATAGGATCCCACGATCTCGATCACATAGAAAGTGACTTTGGATCTGAAATCGCCTATTTGAAGCTTCAGATGAATCTTTCCCAAAGGCTCGCTTCGGTTTTGATTGAATCCCAGGATAGTAGTAACCGTCTTGGAGAGTTTGTGAAGAGGGATTTTTAGTTCATCCAATAAGCTCTTTGGCATTATGCTTATAGCAGACCCTGGATCAATAAGGATACGATCTATCTTCATCGTATCGATATAACCGGTATAGTAGAGAGGCCGATCATGTCGATTATCCTCCAGTAGCATGTCGTCTTGTGTAAAGGTGATATTTGGGATAATCTCCAATACACTGTTGCAATGTAAGCAAGTGGCAGGTTCCGCATCTGGCTTCTTCAATTGTGCAAGACAAGAGTCAGCATGTAGAAGTGCTTTACTTAACGTCTTCCGAGTCTCTTTGGAAAGACGTAGAAGTTCAAAGAGGGACATTCTAGCTGGAGTATTAGCAAGTTGAGCTAGAATGTCGAAATTATAAGGCTTCTGAAGTCCAAGAGGAGAGGACTTCTTGATTGGCTTATCAAACCGAGCCTGTTGTTTGCCTTTCTCAAAAGCTGTAGGCTTGGAAGGAACAGGTTCAGTGGATGATTCTTCTTCAGGAGGAACATTAGGAGTATCTTTATCAGCTGGAGGAATATCAAGAGTATCCTCAGGATTCTTGGAATAATCCTTTAGATAAGGTTTCCCCGTTCGAGTAGCACCATCAAGTGCTTCTTCTTTCTCTTTTGGCTCTGTGTCAGAGGTAGACCCAAGAGATGTCATATGACATGACTTAATCTTTCCAGCCTTCTTGGACTTTCGAGAAGTAGTCTTTTGAGGAAAAGGCGATTCGAAATCTGCCACTAGATCAGGATAAATCCACATGATTTCTCCTGTTTCCAAAGTGATTGGCACTAATCCTTCAGACTGCGGAGGAGGAATATTCACTATGTCAAGAGTTGCCTTGGGAATATGAACAATCCCACTTTCAAGGAGTTGAGGAGGAAAATCTCCGAATTGCATAGAGACGATGTTGGAGGTGACGGTCTTCTCTTTCGGAGTAAGGGAGATAGCTCCAGACTTAATCATCTCTTGGATCTTTCCTTTCAGTACATAACATGTACGAATTGTGTGACCCAGCATTCTGTGATACGGGCAGTATTTGGGATGATCTGTCTTACCAGCTTCATCAGGTTTCTTGATCTCAGGTAATTGTATTTTATTACCTTTCAGCAGACATTCAAAGATACCAAGGACATCGTTATCATCGAAAGAATATTCTTTCTTGGGACGAGGTGTTCTTGGTTGTTGAGTTGTAGAAGTTTGAACAGTTGATGCATCTTTGCTCTGAAGATTAACTTCAAGAGTTTCTTTTCCTTTGCGAGCATTGTTTTTATTGTTAGTACCTTGACCTGTTTCTTTGGGAGTCATCTGCACTCCTAAACCTTTGAAGGTTTCAGCACTAATTTCTGCAGCCTTGGCACTAACTATGAAAGAAGGCCAATCTTGGAATTGGGTGGATCCTGTCCACATGCTGATGATTGGCAACAAGTTTGATTTGCATGTGTCGATGGTGACAGCATCAGGAGTTCCAAGAGGCATCTTCAGAGCTTCTCTTCGAAACCGTTCAATGTACTCTTCTGTAGTTTCATTATTTTTCTTCTTGATTCTAATAAGAGCAGACATAGTCATGTCATTGAGCCCTTCATAGAACCGTTCAAGAAACATCTGTTTGAAATCGACAAATGAGGTAATGCTCCCATCTGGGAGACTTCTATACCATTCATAAGCCGTTCCCTTGAGACATCCAACAAACACCCGAGTAAGGAGGGCGTCGCTTGGTTGCAATTGATCAGTCATCACTTCAAAGTGATTAATAAACTGACTTGGAGAAGTGGTTCCATCATAGAATGAGATAGTAGGAGGCTTGTATTTAGGAGGATACGATACTTGCTTCCATTCTATCGGATAAGGTTGCTTGATGCCTAACCTTTGTAAACCATCCTTCTGTTTGAATGCCTCGAATTGAGTTTTGAGATTCCTCAATTCTTCATTAACAACTCCGGAAGATTGTGGAGTTGTAGCTTGTAGAGAATAGTTGGGAGGAGGAACAGTATTATAAGCACTACCCCCAGCTCCAGAGAGACTAGGATTTGGTTGAGCTGATCCAGGAGTATTGGATTGTACTGCTGGAGGAACTTGTACCGGACTTATATCAGTGTCAGTTGGTATGACATCTGGTACAGTCTGTCGATTTTGCATCTGAACTGTCATGAGTTCATACATCGACTTCATAGTATCAGCCATAGACTTCATTTGCTGCTCCAAAGAAGCAATCCTTTGATCTTGAGGAGTCACCGAAGAGGAAGGTTCATTGTTCAATTCAGTATTCCCATCCACCATATATGTAGTGACTGTACGAGGGATTATTGATGAATTAGTGGATGTTGTATGCTCTGAATCACTGTTTCGTGCATCAAAGTCATTTATAGGAGAACTACCCCCAGTAAGAAGAGGTGGGAAGTTAGATTCTCCCAGAAATTCAGAATCATCTTCAGAGATCAAATTTCTTTGACTAGAAGCTAAGACTCTTGCTCTGGTGTTTCTATATACTCCATCTGGACTATCAGTTCTACCCCCAGTATCTCGAGAGGTCATGTTGACAGAAGCAAACAAAGGCTCATCTTCATCAGGCATAGGTTCACACTGAATCCGATTGAAGACAGATTGTCGTTTTGTTTGACATCTGCATTGCATTGTGACTCTTGGCTGGAAGTCACATTCATGATCAACATGGTCATAAGCTATTGATTGACATCTGCATTGAATTATGACTCTTGGATAGAAGTCACATTCAGCATGGTCCTTTGACACAGAATCACTTCTTCTCTTCTGTTGAAGATATTCTCGTAAATCTGTTTGTGAATATTGAGGAGTATATTTCTTGTTCTTGGGTCTTGATGGCTCTTGATTATATAGAGAATGATTAATATGAGCCACATAGTTTCTTGCATACTCTGCATCTGGATCTCTTATCCTTGTTTCCAACTGGTATGGTTTCTTAACACCAGAAGTGTTGAGTTTTGTTCTTAGATCAGTTGGAGGTAACATATTAGTTTTAGAAACATGGAGTTTTTCTTCCATTGATCTGGATATTTGCAGAGAAGGAAGAGTTGAACCATCCCTTTGATTAGGAGTTGGTAACAGACCCTCTTTTATGGACAGATTCTGTGCCCAATTCGAAGAAGTCATAGAAGAAGACATGAAGGAATGTTTCTTTTTAGACTCATTCAAGTTTTGAGACATAGAATGTCTAGAAGGAAGAGTAGTCAAAAGACCATCTTCTTTTCTTTGACTAACAAAATTGTCAGTCAAAGCTGTTCCTGAAGTAAAAACTACAGGAGCAGAAGAAACAACTAAAGAGTTATTCCTTTTCGAAGGGACTTTGTGTGGAAGACCACTCCCAGTTCTAGTAGAACTTGGCAAAGAAGAAGAGATAGCTAAAGAGCTATTCTTCTTAGATGAAATACACGCTGAAACGGGCTTGGTTAAAGAACCAGTGCTGTTGGCGTGACTTTTGACTTTGGAAGTACACGCTGGAACAGACTTGGTTAAAGAACCAATGCTGTTAGCGTGACTTTTGACTTTGGAAGTACATGCTGGAACAGACTTGGCTAAGGAGCCAACACTGTTAGCGTGATTGTTAATTTTAGAATTACACACTGGAACAGACTTGGCTAAGGAACCAGTACTGTCAGCGTGACTTTTGGGTTTGAAATTGTACGCTGGAACAGATTTGGCTAAGGAGCTAGTACTGTCAATGTGACTTTTAATTTTGGAAACACACACTGGAACAGATTTGGCTAAAGAGCCAGTACTGTCAGCATAATTTTTGGATGTGAGATTGCACACTGGAACAGATTTGGCTAAAGAGCCAGTACTGTCAGCGTGACCTTTGATTGCTGTCATCTTCGAGCGCACAAGAGTGTGCGTGCTTGCAGTAGAGTTCTTGCCAGTGTTAGGAGTAGACACTGTGGCAGAGACTTCACCATTGGCTGCCAACTGATTCTTAGGGACATAGACAGAGTGTCCCTTCGACTTGGCAGTGATGATGGAGACTGTAGTGGGCTTACCACTCTTAGCCCGCTACATTTCTTCATAGGCGAGTTGATCAAATTGGATCGTCATCACCTTCTTCGTCGAGCCGATTGACGAAGTGTCGCATTGAGTTGTTGCCATCTCAGAAGAGGAGATGGTTTTTCCCAGCAGAGTCGCTAATTTGTTTTCCATAAATAAATTCCTTTATTTATTGTGTATCTGGGAAAATTACAACTGTGGGAATCTGATCTAGAAGACGATCACTTTATCCCTTGGACTATGCGAAGAAGAAAAGCTCTCAAAATTTTAACAGTAGATAACTATGTATCTGTACAATGAATGAGAAAAGAACTCTATTTATAGAGTCAAAAATAACTGTAAGGATAACTGACTTCACAGTCTATACCTAGTTAAAAATCACGCAGGATTTAACATACGCAAGACTGTGAGCAGTTACTGGACGTGGCATGTAACTGTTGGACACATGGCGATCATGTATGAGTCGTGTGCAAGTTACAGGACGCGCAGGCGAGAGATCAGTGGCATGGCTGCCACGTACTCCAATTTGATGAAATCCATGCAGACTTGTTGAAGACGAAATCCACGCAAACTCGGTGTAGAAAGCTTCAAAATCCACGCAAACTTGGGGCAGGAAGCTTCAGAATCCACGCAGATTTGGTGAAGAAAACTTCAGAATCCACGCAGACTTGAGGAAGAAAACTTCAGAATCCACGCACGTTTGAGATGAAGATCTCACAAATACACGCAGACTTGAGATAGAACTGCCAGCTGTCTTGATTTGGCGTGCCTCGACTGACACAAAATCTCTGACAGTGATTGCTTTTGTCAGTCGCATTAAATGACAAGAAGCTCTTTTGGTACGCCAACATGACGAAGGTTGAGTCTTGCTGAAGAAGATTTCGAAAATCACGCAATAGACGGCTGTGATCTCTCGAATTCTGTGCATACGTGGCATACGAAGAGACATTCTTCGACTGTTGTGCTGTCAGTCATAATTACTCTCTGACAAATGATGAGTTGTCTCCTCAGCGTGATTTGTAAATATTGTCTTGATCAACTGAGCGTGACTTTTGACTCTGTCCTGATCAACTCAGCCTGAGCGTGACTTTTGACTCTGTCCTGATCAACTCAGCGTGACTGTCATTTTTGAGGCCTACAAAAATAATCATCATACAATAATTATGTCGATGAATAATGAAACCAACATTTATGTGAATATGGAGGTCGATGGGGGTAACTAAGGGACTTCCATGGTAGCCTGATATCCTGCCCCAATCAAGAGTGAAAGCGCCCACACCCAGTCCGTGGTCCCTGATCCCACCTATTGAGCTGTGATGTTATGGGGACAGTAGCATGGCATGGTATAGTACATATGGCTTGCAAGAAGGAAGATGAGGAAGAACTGCATCCTGGTTAGCCCCTCTTATTGCGGGTCCTTCTTATATAGAGCTCTGTAATACCAAGTTTACATTCATGTCATGCATGTCAAGCCACATATGCTAACTGATAATACACTAGGTTAATGGCTTTTCAACAATCTATAGTAAAAAAGCAATACTTAGTTTCAACCATCAGCACATTATTCCTTATTCTGGTATTAGCATAAGAAATTGACCCAAGAGAAAATGAAGTAAAAACCTTTAACTGAGTAAGTCATCCAATTAGAAGAGAGTTGAACTCATTTTAATCAAATGTTGGAAGTTATTTCCTATCATTTTAAAAATGGCTAATTTGAGCTTGTTTTAGAGCAAACATACAAGAAATGGCTTCACCTATGTAAGTCTGATTAGAGTAGGAACAAAATATTTACAACCAACTTTTACATTGTATATTATCTTTTTAGTGTTCCTTAAACCATATTGAGAATTCCAATTCTAGCATTTAACTAAAATATACCATTTGTTGCTTGGAACTGAAGAATCACAATTGTACAGAGTTGTAAATCTATATGTTATACATTGTTTTGACATGTTATCATAAAACTAAGAGCCTAAATCAAATGTAATTTTGGTATAACTGGTATCATATTTTGTAAATAAATGAATCACAAGAGGCCCCACATGCTAAACAAATAGCCTCTTCAAACTATAGTATGTTGACTACTATATCATGAACATTAACGATAAAAGATAAAGTGCATAATTGAGCTAACTACGAATTAATAAGAAAATCCATTTGCATCATCTGCATACCATAATAAACTTTATTTTTCATTGATACTCTGATTAAATAGATGAATAGCTACAATGCATGTTAAAGAAATATCTAAAAATATGCACGATAAAATATGAACTTCAACTAGAATTTACATATCTTGATACATGGCACTGGATATCCGAGAAATCCGAAGTCTTCACTACCAAAATAAATAAACCTAAAGGGCAGTAGTTGTCAATCTAGCAAATGATCTAGGACTAGTCTGCATGCCAAAACAGAACCATCTAGGTAGAGAAACCAATAAAAAGATTGCTACATCATTTGGCCATGATAACTACATCCAGCATTTGTAAACAAAGTACAAAAGAACATCAGTTCTATTGGTAAGTTTATTTTGTTCTAATGGTATGTAGCAGAGACCTTAGAAATTTGTGCACATGGAAAAGTAACACTCTTTTTTACTATAAATTGGATTATTCAAGACTAAAAAACATGCTTTGGGAAGGAAGGGTCAGATTTAAAAAAAAAAACATGAAACTATACATGTATGCTTGTGAATTAATCAGCTTCTTCACTTTTCCTATCAACCTACAAAACCGTAATAAAAAACAATGCTATAAGATTTTTATGACTGAACATCACTTTCTATGTAGATCAACAACAAAAACCAGTCTCCTTTGACAATAAGAAACTTCTAAGTAGCAACTAAAGTTTGAACAAGGCAAAAACATTGCAGCAGCAAGGGGGAAATTTTTCTGAGACATACGCACACACAAGTATAAAAAGTATACAGTATGAAATTTTCTAGGTTCTAGTATGAAAAAACAGTGTGATCTATTTCTACTCCAAGCAATTGGTAAAATAAATTGGTAACAGGAAACAATGACAGAAAATATTCAAAATAACTTGCATGGGAACTGATGCCTATGTTTAGGTCCATCCCCATTGCCATGAATATCCACAAAGAGAAGATTATTTAAGGGCATCGCGGACACTGATGCCCCTGTTTAGATCCATCCCTATTGCCATGAATATCCAAATCCAGAAGATACTAGAAAATTAACCAGATTCTGAGTCCAGGATAAAATTATGAAAAAGTGGACATATACAGACAGATCTAGAGCAACCTTTTTAGCCTAAGATATTATAGGAAGCATGATTTGGATATTGCTCCACAATAATCTCACCCACTCAATTTTAGCGGTCAAGTATTATGAGCTCACTTCAAATATGACAACAAGAAGAGATAATTACTGACCTTTGGAGGAAACTCGTAGCTTGCAAAATGATTAAATGTTCCCCCTGAGAAGCCCAACATAATCTGCACATATACATTTGTATCATTTTTTCCCCAAAAAAAATTTGTATGCTCTTACTCTGAAATCATGATCTTTTATCGAGAGGTTAACAAACAACTACCTGGGTATATTTCTGAGAGAGAAGTACCAGGGATGTGTTCACCTGATTCTTTTTTACAGAGCTTTTATCTATGAAACACTCCAAGTAGTGATTTATCCTCCATGCTCTTGATTGCTTGATTCATAAGCATGCACGTGCCACTATGTGCACCTGCTAGTGATGTCCAACTAAGTAAAATAGGATATACAAGAAAATAAGAAGAGAACAAGAGTAAACATATGTCATTAAAGAAACAATATTGCGAACAAAATGTTATAGCCAACTTAGAACCTGCCCCAAAATCATCACCTAAAGTAATTGTCCAATGGAAACTATGCATAGTAACCAATAATTAAATATTAGATAATTAATATAACTTGGAAAGATATTTAATATCTATTAGGGGTGGTCACATCCGAAGATAGCAACACTTTTGTAGAACGATGAGCACAGTTTATAGCAGGGGTATTACCAAACAGTTAGGCTAGGATCAGGACAGGTTAGTAGCTATTTGTATAGGGGAATTGGTAGACAGTTAGGGTAGGTTTAGGTCAGTTTAGTAGTAGTTTGTAGCAGGGGTATTAGCAGACAATTGAGCTAGGATGTGTGTGCAATTGTAGGTGCAATTTGCAGTTTGCATGCAGTAAATATCTGTAGCAATGCATAAATTGCACTAATGTTTAGCCTGTAGTAGAACATTAGGCGGTGAAGGGAATATTTATGATTGGTATATTTGTGTATGAGTAGGGAAATCTGTACAGGTACTGTCGGCTAGTTAGGCCACGTATTAGCATTAGGTGCAGATGCAGTTTACAACCGCGCACATAGCAGCAGTGTAAGGGTTTTAACAGTAGATTATAGACTGATATCCAACAGACTACAGTCTGCTAGCAGTTAGTGCAACAGCTAATTGCTGTAGGGAGCTGCAATAATTTATACCAGCAGGCAGCTACAACAATCTGTACTAGAGGAAGGGAAACTGCATACCTGCAATACTCCAATTTTCTAGATAAATGAACAGGTATCTGTGAGCACCACATCATAATGACTAGGTACCTGCAATACTCCAATTTTCTTATTATTCAAGTGACGCTTTGCTCAAGCGCGTGCCTTTTCTGCATTTTTTCCTAGACCCTGAAGGATGTTGGCAACTAAGTTCGCTTTTGCTATTGACAACCATTCGAGATCTCACCAGCAACCTCTTGTCCTAAAAAAAGTAATCATTTAGACGAAGTCGGTTGATTAAGACAAAATATTGTATCCCTTAAGATCATCAAAGGCTACTTTATGTAGTCTGTGTACCTCTAGTCGTGTCTGTCACCTTGAACATGTTGTTTCATGATGTATCCATGCAACAGATAGACACGATATCAATAAAACAGTCACCAACTTACCTCAAGCCAGTTATAGCATCAAAATATTTTTCATTAGCAATCCAGACTTTTCCAATTGCTCCGAACAGGCTTGGCTACACAGTTTTCATCTTTTTTTTGTTGCCATCTCTCCCATGCACATAACTGAACAAACGAGGAATATCAGAAGCTACACCATGTCACATTTAAAAATTATTCTTACAAGTGGAAAATTACACATTCAGATAAAATCATTAGAATTTGTATATGACCCTCTACTGTAGCAATGCATGAATGTGGATCAAGAAAAGAGTATCAAGAAGAAAAAAATCAACAGTAAAATATGGATAAAAATGGTAACAGTGTAAAAATCTGCAAAAGCAGGATTAGCACTAACTAGAGAAAGGAAGCAACAAAAGTTACAGTAGCCAATACAAGCCAAGACTGGGAGCAAAGGAAACACTAATAGTGGCCAAGCATTTCAATACTAAATTTAATAATATAGAGAGAACAAGAAAAAAAGGGATCGTCTATTCAAGGCAATTGAATGAATGCATCCAACAACCCCCAGCCAAAGGCCAGCCCTACATATAAGGACCTGTATCTACCACAAACCTTTTCTCATCATCAGACCCCACATATTCAGGGCAACAGTGACTGAAAGACCATCCTTAAATAAGGGTTGGATGTTAAGACTCTCTCTCTCAAAATGGTGTCTGTATCCACCTGTACACATATATATGTATAGGTATTCGTGCAACATAAGTTATTATACTGTACCTATATGTATCCCGTATTTGTATCGTGTTCTCATCCCGTATTTGTATCGTGTTCTCATCCGTGCATGCTCAAAAATTACAACTCATCCCATAAAATAGCACAAAGAAATAGAGTAGCCTACAATGAGAGGCCAGCCAAATGGTCAAAAAAAACTTTTTAATCATATATGCAATTGGGTCTTGAAATAATTGATAAAGGGGTCTTGAAATAATTGATAAACAACTTTAATAGTGAGGGGGTTTACAAAAAAATTATACAAGCAAATGAAGGCACATTTCAAAGAATTTGAAGTTCTTATTCATAAGCATGGTAGCATATACCTAATAACAGTAGCACCTAACTAGCAAAAGCAAAACCAGCGATGCACCTCTTTCCCTCTCTAACCACCATATATCGATGACATCCAACCAATGCCTTCCAATGCTTTGTATACTGGTATATATACATGTAATAAATCTCAACCAACCATCTCCCTCTCTCGTCTCTTCCAATGTAACTACATCGCTAAACTAATATTACACTTCAATTTCTCTAAATGAGGACAATGGTGGGTTGGTTGTATATATTGGGACAAGAGTATCCTCCAAGGGATGAAGGAACTGGGGGTAAAATGGTTTGTGAACGAGTCCATGCCGCTTAGAAAAGAAAAGAAAAGAAAAGAATAAATAAAGATGAAAAATGGTGGTGCAAATGAAGATAAATGGAATGGAATAGAGGAAAGGGGGAGTTGATCTTTGTTCTTCCTTCTCTGCTTGATTAGATGTGGATTATTATGTAGGTGGGTTTCTGTGGGGAGCTGACAATTGTATAAAATCTGAGTAAGGACTCATTCGTGGTCGAATGTTTACTTCATTTGTTATACTACAGACCATAATGCCTCACCGAGTATTCCAACACTTTCTGACTTGGGCAAATCATCTCCTTCACCCTCGTCCTGTTCTTGTATATCTTGAACGTTGGCACGATCCTCACATTCTCTGCCTTTGCAATGATTGGGCTCTCATTCACATCTACCTGATGTTAGACACAACGAGGTAATTTAAATCAGAAAGTATAAATTGGAATGAAGGATTTGAGTTTATGCTGCATGTTTGCGACAAGCTTACCTTGAGAAAATTGAGAGATGGAAATCTAGCACAAAGTGAATCTACAAATGGGTTTATTTGGGTGCAATGCTGATTTGATGCAGCCATGAAATGAACCACCGAAACTCCTGAAAGAGGAATTGTAATTTGTAGAGAATAATAGTTGTGTGTTTTATTGATTGACTACTCCACTACTTATAGGGAGTCTAGCTCATCTTCATATTACATTTTCTAATGTGGGACTAAATCCCTTATTAGTTCTCAACACTCCCCCTCAAGATGGGCGATAGATATTAATCATTCCCATCTTGTTACATAGCTTCGACAGATTTAATGAACTAAGACCCTTAGTCAGACAGTCTGCCACTTGTTCTTCTAAGCGAACATGATCAATCTTCAGTATCCCTTGTTCCAGCTTCTCTTTGATGAAGAATCGATCGATCTCGATGTGCTTCGTTCTGTCGTGCTGAACTGGATTGTTAGCTATACTTATTGCAGCTTGACTATCGCTCAGAAGACGTAACGGTGCTCCCTTGTCCAGCTTCAACTCTGTCAGCAACTCTTTCACCCACAGCAACTCCGACACTCCTAAAGCCATTGCTCTGTATTCTGCTTCAGCTGTAGACAATGCTACTACAGACTATTTCTTGCTTCTCCATGAGACCAAGTTTTCTCCTAGAAAGACACAATATCCCGTGGTAGACCTTCTATCGTTTATGCAGCTCGTCCAGTCTGCATCGCAGTATCCCTCAACTTCTATACATCCATTCTTCTTGAACCATAGCCCTTTCCCCGGCGTCCCTTTCAGATATCTCAAGATCTGAAACACTGCATCCATATGACTCGTTCTTGGATCATGCATGTAGCGACTTACTACACTCACCGCAAATGAGATATCAGGGCGAGTGTGTCCCAGATAAATCAATCTCCCTACAAGTCGTTGATATCTTTCACGATCAACTGGCTCTTCTGCTTCTGCTCCTAACTTGCACTTCTGGTCAATTGGAGTGACTGCTGCTTTGCATCCCAGCATCCCTGTCTCCTTCACCAGATCTAGTACGTATTTTCTCTTTGAGAGAACAATTTCTTGTTCGCCTTCACACACCTCGATACCTAGAAAGTACCTCATCGCTCCTAAATCCTTCACCTCAAACTCCTTCGCATGACTTCAGCTTAGCGATCTCGACTTCATAATTACCGGTGATTACTATATCATCCACGTATACAGCAAGTATAGTGATGTGTCCTCTTGTATGCTGAAGAAAGACCGTATGATCTACATTTGCTTGATGGTATCCCATGCCTGTAACAACCATTCTGAATCTGTCAAACCAGGCTCGAGGAGATTGCTTGAGTCCATATAGCGACTTCTTCAGTTTGCACACTTTTTTATGCGATGTCCCTCCGTCTGATTCTGTAGCGTAGCACCCTGGCGGGAGTTCCATGTACACTTCTTCTTGTAGGTCCCCATGGAGAAAGATATTTTTCACATCTAACTGGTATAGCTTCCACCCATAGTTTGCTGCAATGGAGACCAGAGTTCTTACGGTACTCATTTTCGCTATTGGAGCAAACGTCTCATCATAGTCGATGCCATATAATTGTGTGTATCCTTTTGCAACCAACCTTGCCTTGTATTGTTCCACTTTTCCTTCTGACGTCTCCTTTACTGTGTACACCCATTTGTATCCCACAGTTTTCTTCCCTTTGGGTAGTGGAACCAGCTCCCACGTCTTATTTTTCTCCAGTATCCCAAGTTCTTCCATCATTGCAGCTTTCCACCTTGGATCTTTCTTTGCTTCCTGCCAACTTTTGGGTAACGAAGTAGAGTCTAATGATGCAATGAAGGCTCGATAATTCAAAAAAATGTTAGAATAAGACAGGTAGTTGGCAATATCATATTCATAATCATCAAAACGACTAGGAGCCTTACCCGCATTGATGCGAGAAGATCTCCTTAAGGGAGCAATAGGTGGTGGAGAGATCATACCATCAGAGTCAGAGAGATCCGCATCAGAATTAGATTGATTCAGTACGGGGGCAACATATTCAAGAGTTGGAGCAGGAGTAGACGATGGACTTGGTACAGTAGGCACGGGGCACGGTACAGGCACAGTACTGGACTTCTGATGTCTCCTTCTGTAGACTTGAAGCTCCTTTTCCATTGTCTGCTGCTCCCCCTGTTTAACATATGTATCTTCTTCATCTTCTATATCGGATTCACTGCTTTCTCCCCCTTTCGTCCAGTTTTTCTCTCCCCCTTTCGTCCAGTTTTCTACGACCGGGCATGGCACCGATCCGACCACCATAGATGGGCTTATTTTCTCCCCCTCACATCTAACACCCTCGGTGTTAGGTGTGTCACCAAACGCTGAACCGTCATCTGAACCATAATATGGTTCTAGTTCTCTGAATGTAACGTCCATGCTTACAAACAGCTTCCGCTCAACGGGGCTCCAACATGCGTATCCCTTCTGAGTTGTCGTGTACTCGACAAAAACACATTTAACCGCTCTAGGATCCAGTTTGCCAACTCCTGACCTATTATCTTGGACAAAACATACACACCCAAATACTTTCGGTGGAATAGTGTACGTGGTTGCACCAGTAAGCATCTCCAACGGTGTCTTCCAGTCTAATATCTGAGATGACATTCTGTTGATGAGATAAGAGGCCGTTAACACTGCTTGCCCCCATAAGTGTTTCGGGACATTCATAGCCAGCATCATCATCCGTACGACCTCCAGCAGGTGTCTGTTCTTCCGTTCGGCCATACCATTTTGTGCCGGTGTATAGGCATATGAAGTTTGGTGCAGTATTCTATGAGTGGATAAATACTCAGCAACCTTCTTATTTGTATATTCCGTCCCATTGTCAGACCGTAAGCACTTAATATTAGTGCCATATTGTATTTCTATCCGGCGATGAAAGTCTCGAAAAGCCTCAAAGACGTCACTTTTATTCTTCATAAGGTAGACCCATGTCACGCGAGTATAACAATCAATAAAAGTGACGAACCATCGAAAACCGTTAATACCGGTTGTAGGACAAAGGCCCCATACGTCCGAATGTATCATATCAAATGCAGCTGAACTTCTACTTCCTGAACTCACATACGTGCTACTGATATGTTTACCCAACTCACATGCATTACAAAATAACTTCTCTTTATTACCCTTTGGTATAAGGACGAATACATTCGACTAAGAATTTTAAAAGAAGAATGACCAACACGCTGGTGGTGGAGAAGCAATTCGTCTTCTACACTGCGCCGTGAATCTGCCGACGGTGTGTCTGCTACCAGAGATGCCAATGCTTTGTCCAGTCCAGTCCTGTCCAAGTACCACAGTCTCTTATGCCATGTGCCAGTCCCTAGTCGTCGTCCTGTCCCCTTCTTCTGAAAAGTCATCGTAGGAATGTCAAAGGAGACAGTACAGTTAAGATCAAGAATAATGGCACTAATAGAAAAAAGATTGACAGAAAAAGACGGAGCATATAAGACATTGGTGAGAGTGAGAGAGGGGGTGCATGCGACAGTGCCTTTACCCATGACAGGGCTGGAGTTACAATCAGCAGTCTGAATGCTCTCCGGCGTCGGTAGGTGAGTATAGTCCTGGAACTCACTGCGGGATCCCGTGACATGGCGAGATGCCCCAGAGTCCATAATCCAACCTGGATGGTGGACAGCTGCTGCAAGAGCACGCGCAGGAATACCTGTGCTGGTTTGGACAAAGCAAGTGATGTGATCCCCCGAGGGAGATGATGCCCCATGACCGCCGTCCGAACCCAGCTTCGTGCTGCGTAACCTCGCGAGGAACTCCTTCTCAAGAGAGGTTAACTCAGCCAGGTGATTTTTTCTTCCTTCCTCCGCCAGATTAGCTTTGTGTCCTCCAGAATAATTTCCCCTTCTACCATCATAACCGCCTCTACCACCTCGACGTCCTCCGCGGCCCCATCCACTATCACCTGACTGACTTTGCAGGGGTTTTGGACAAAATCTGATATAATGCCCTGAGTTACCACAGTTGTGGCAAATACCGACCACAGAGGAAGGCTGATTGAAGGCGGCAAGGGCAGATTTGTCAACAGCGGCCGACTCCCCCGGAAATAGCAGTTGTTGGGCATCAATTTCAATCGAGCCTCTTCTTGTGCCATAACAGCTATGGCTTCTTCTAAGGTTGGAAGCATGGGCTGTGCTAGGAGTACATTCCTTCTATACTCAAACACAGGGTTAAGACCCTTCAAGAACTTCATCATCCGCTGTCGTGAAATATAATCCAAGAACTTTTGGAAATATTTCGCAAATGTCGGTTCAACTTGTGTATCGTCCATCCTAAGAGGATCATAGTGATCCAGATTAGACCAGTACTTCTTCAATAGTGCTGCATACTCAGAGATGGTACGGTCGTCCTGGGCCACCCTATCAAGTTCATCCTGCAGTTGGAAGACCCGTATAGGATTGTCGGAGCCTGAGTACATATCCTTCAAAGTCTGCCATATGTCAGCGGCAGCCTCCATCGCCTCTACATTGCCCGACACTTGGTCGGTCAAGGAGGCAGTCAACCATCCAGCCACAACATTGTTGACAATATCCCAAATAGCAAACTCCTTTGAGGAGGGATCATCTGGCGCCTTGGTTTGGCCATTGACGTAGCCAACCAAGCCTCGTCCCTTCAGCGTCTGCAATGCCTGCCTTGACCATTTCAAGTAGTTGGACGTTCCTTCCAACTTCGTCTCCAGCTTGTCCAGCTTTCCCATTTTGTAGGGTGACGGATCCACATCAGTATGGAACACACGTGGTTTTTGATGCTTCCATGTGGAAGAGCATTCAGTTTCACCCAAGATGGAACCTTGGAAATCTGGATTTGAAGTTCGGATGGCCAAGTTATGATGCTTTGAAGTTTGGGTTCAGCCATGGTGTTCTTGGTGTTTGGAGAAGACAGTGAACAGTGTGCTCCGTTTGAGCACGCTTCCTGTTGGAAGCGTGTCTCTCCTTGAGCCTGCGTGACTTTTCACGCAGCTCTCTCCTTGAGCTTGCGTGACTTTTCACGCAGCTCTCTCCTTGAGCCTGCGTGACTTTTCACGCAGCTCTCTCCTTGAGCTTGCGTGACTTTTCACGCAGCTCTCTCCTTGAGCTTACGTGACTTTTCACGCAGCTCTTTCCTTGAGCCTGCGTGACTTTTCACGCAGCTTTCTCCTTGAGCTTGTGTGACTTTTCACGCAGCTCTCTCCTTGAGTCTGCGTGACTTTTTACGCACGCTGCCTTGAGTGAGCCTGAGTGAGCCTGCATGACTTTTCACCCCTTGAGCGTGCGTGCTTTTGTGCGTACACTTTTTAATATTTTATTAGATAGTATATGCCCATTTTATATCCTTACGCCTTTTGTTCCGAGCATGATATGAGCACTAATGTGACCCCGGAGAACAAAGTGTTCCTACCTGATACATGTACCTGAATGTCCCAGTTCTTGTTCATGCTCGACAAAAGACTCGTAACTCCACGTGGCGTATTTACAATGATGCATTACATTAAGGAGGGTAAAACATGTTGACATACTGATTGACATGGATCCTCTTTGGGGTACTCGTACTAAGGTACGACTTTAGGAGGATAATCATGCAGGCCACAGCATGTGAGTCTAAGATTTCACCTAGGGTTAAACTAGGCAACTAAATATACTAGATGCATGAGGAGGGCAGAATCCCGAGATCGTGTTACACCAGCCGCCTTGAGATATTATCTTGACGCGCCGGCTGGTCTCCACGGATACTGTGTCATCCGCAACGAGTGGATAACTGTATCCAATTAATTCCTGCTATATAATATATGTTTTGGCAAGGTGGCCTTACGAGGGACCTGTGCTCAATCATACCTGTCTACGCGAACCCCTGGGTTGGCTAGCCTTGCTGGAAAGATACGATCTGAGGATTTTCTAAATAACATGACGCGAGGATAACCTCGTCCCACTAGAAACTCGTAGACTTGATTGGCCGTGAAAACGACTTGCTTGTATCCTATTACCTTCCGTGAATAACTGAGGGAAGCAGACTGTCATGGTACGTGATCCAACCCATGTTCTTGTTTGATTGTTGGGTTGGTTATCGTACTATGATGGGCTATGGACCGAAGTTATGAACGAAAGATATATTCTGGTTGTGAAGTGCTACTTCTGTGAATGACTGAGGAACATGGTCTATCATGGTGCATGATCCAACCCATGTTCTTGTTTGATTGTTGGGTTGGTTATTGTGCTGCGATAGGCTATCGACCGAAGTCACGATCAGGAGATTTTATTGTTTATACCTTTTAACTTATGTGAATGTTATAGAGTACGACGCGTCCCGACTCCATGCGGCACCTTTTGTCCTTGTTTGGTTGTAAGGGTGCCATATGGGTTCGAAGATGTTGCGCTACCCTATAATAGTAGCATAAGTATTACTATTATCAATCATTCTATTAACTGGATTTTTAATCTTAACTCTTGTGCCCCTTTGGCGGTACTTGCTATTCGGGGCTGACCCCGCTGGTTTTGTTTGGCCAGATCTCGTAACAGAGCCTGAGGACACGATCTTCCTCCCTGACATCCATGGTGCATACTAGGAGCATGGCGGTTCGGGGACTCGAGTGGGTTTCTTCTCCACCACTCCTGCTTATACTTTTTGCGGCGTTTAGCCACCGGCACCTGTTAGCCGGATTACTCGATATTTTGTGCCAGTACATAATTGTAATTAAACAGACTGCAACTGTGTATAATTTTGTACTCCTGACTCTCTGAGATAGCTAACTTATAAAGCTAGTCTCTCGTGATCATTTTGATGAAGCGTCGGGGACGCCTTACTGCTTTATCTTTAATGTTCATTTAATTGCTGATGTGATTTGATTGATTGAGACATAGAACTCTGTGGGACCATAGGAGACTTGATTGTAGCATGTACCCCCTAGTCTCTCGACAGCCACGATCGCCGTATGACGTTACGTACCTCATATGGAGTAGCTGGCCTAGTCCGTCTCCGTATTTCGGTACTGGGGCGTGACAATTAGGGTTATGGTCCCCAACTCATTCGGCCACCAAAAGAGAGGTTTTCTCTTTTTTCTCTTCTGCATCCCCATCAACAGAAAGAGAGGGACAAAGAATTCGGATTCTTCTTTGTCATTAAGAGTCGTAGCAAGTTGGAAGATCGAACCCCATAAAAGGACGACCGCTTCAAGATCCATCAAGCCTAGCAATGGATTCAGGTACGCTTCCGCAATTTAATTTATGTTCTTCATCTCATGAATCGACAGGGTACAATAAATTTCTAACATCCATAATATGCTTCTATTAGGTATTAATAACAAGCTCATGTTTCACTGAGCTACTGAAAGTATGAAGGGTTATGCTAGTTTTGGTTGTGTAATTGTGAAGTACATTAGAACCAAGTGAAAGAAAAACAAGGGCAGATGACAGATGTTGGTTTGATTATGTCTTTAATGATTTTTCTTTTTATGATTCTATAGGTATCCATGTTGTTATCAGCAATAACTTGGCCCACTTCGCATATGCGAGAATAATTACTACATGTTCAGTATTGGATTTTACTCAAATAAACATGTGAATTTATTGCCATATTGAAAATATTCTTGAAGCCCCAAATTTGGGATAAAAATAATTGTTGTTGTTTTCTGAAATCTTCAATTTTCTTTTTAATGAGTTTTAACACTAAATAAATTTCTTCAATAACTGGATATATATATATATATATATATATATATATATATATATATATGTATATATATATATATTTTATATATATATATATATATTCCTTTCTTTATATATATACATAAAAAAAAAATATATATATATATATTCCTTTCTTTATATATATACATATATATATATATATATATATATATAAAAAAATATATATATATATATAATATATATATGGTCAATCTGAGCAACCCGCTCCCTTCCAGGATTCATATTTCTCTGCCGGAGGGACGTAGTTGTTGGCAAATCCGTTCCCTTTTCTGCTCGGAGTGTCGGCATCGCGATCATGCCCGATTATCATGCATGAAGAATCCCCTCCCACAACAGGTTCAAATGGTGAGCTCTACAGCAGCGATCAGAGCGGAAGAGATACAGCCGGTAGAGGAACCTCAAAAGTCGACCATGGTCAGTAACCTTTCAAGGACCTCGACTCAGACTCAGGGGGAGCCGTCCCAACCTGTGTTTCCTGCAGAGGTGTCGTCCCAAACTGCGGAAGTCCTTACCCCTCTAGAGGCACTCCCCACCATCCCAGGGAGCATCATAGCAGCCAACGTATTCAACACTAGCGAGGAGCGGTTAGCGGAGGTCCAGGAAACGTAGAACATTCAACACATTACTGCTAAGGATCACATTGCAGGCGAAGGGCAGAAGGCGGAGGAGAGTCGGGAGATCCGGCCAACCAAGTACAGGCTATAACATCTCATAACATCAGTCTCAGAGACGACTTGGTCGAGGCAGGAGAGGAACAACTGGCCACATCAACCCCTCCATCTACCCCAGTTTCTGCCCGGGCTAGTTCCAACGATAAAGTTAAGTCTCCCGACCCTACCAAACGGCGAGACGGACCAGGACGTAGTCGCAAGTCACTCCGTCTCAGACAAATCAGGATTACAGCAGGGAATGTCCAGAAAACACAAGAAAGGAAAAGCAAAAGCTGGTAAAGAAGAGCTCAGTAAAGGGGCTCAGGCTGGGTCAGAGGACAACAAGCTAGGAGGCACCATCCAAATAGCGTTAAGGTCGATAACGAGGCTGTCACAAACTCCCTCTAATGATTAAATGCCTCACGTGGAACGTGAGAAGGGGGGGTAAGCTACTCATACTAGACTCAAAGCCATTTGCTCCACAAACAACATCAGCCTTCTGACCATCATCGAACCTAAGGTGTCGCAATCCAAACTAATTGCTCTTCAACTCAATTTGGGTTTCCTGTTCTCCACTTCTAACACTAATGGGAACATTTGGATTTTGGCTAAGAACGGGCTATCAATATTGGTCCTGGATTAATTCGAGTAGGCGATTACCATTTTTGTTTGGTCGACGCACTTGCTGGGCGACATGATGGTTAGTTTCATCCACGGCAGCAACTCTAGGAGGGATAGGAGATTTCTCTAGGATCGTCTGCTTCACATTCAATGTTCGTAGGATTATCCCTGGCTGTGTGGGGGTGACTTCAACGTCATCGCCAAGGCGGTGGAGAAGAAAGGATGGCGTCCCCCTAGCGCCCTGGCTATGCAAGACTTTTCTAACTTCATACTTGCATCTGGCTTGGCCAACGTCCAGTTCTCGAGGAATCCTTTTACATGGTTTAATTCTCGGATGGGGGCGAACCGTCAATGGTCTAGACTTGACCGGTTCCTGGTGGATCACAGCTGGGCGAGTGCCTTTCCCGCGTCGTCGTACGAATATCTCAATAGAATGGGTTCCAACCATGCTTCCATTGTCCTGTCCATCAACCAGCAGGCGAATAAAGTGGCCAAGGGCTTTCGATTCCTGGACTTCTGGGTTGAGCCCCAGAGTTTCTCGGCATCGTCGAATCCGCATGGAGCTATATGGATAACGAGAATGGGCTCATCCAGCTCGGTTCTCGTTTGGCGGCCACGGGAAAGGCTGTATCCATGTGGAGTTTTCAGACTTTCGGGAACATATTCCAGTCCGTCATCGATACGAAAGAGGAGGTGACCAATGCGGCGCTCGAGGGCGACCGAAGTGGCGATCCGGAGGCCGAGCGTCGTTTGGAGGAGGCGAGGATCAGGCTCCAACAGTGCTTGAAGATCGAGGTGGCCTATTGGAAGCAGAAGGCTAGGCTCAAATGGGATATCGATGGCGATCGCAATTCCAAGTTTTTCTACGCTTGCGTCAGTAGCAAACACAAGAACCTCTCCATTCATAGGATTCAGACTCAGGACGGGAGGATTATTTCCTCCTTGACTGACATTAAAGAGGAAGCAGTCTCCTTCTACTCCCAGTTGTCCCAGAACTCGACCCAGACGCGTGACGACTCCTTCCTGGATGTCATTCCTAATCTGGCGGATGACAACATGGCGCTTATTGCTCCTTCCTCCCTCGAGGAAATCCGCAGGGGGGTCAAGGGCATTGTCATCAGAAGGTCGCTGGGGCCGGATGGTTTCAACGGTACTTTCTTCGTCAAATGTTGGGGCATCATCAAGATGGATCTGTTAGAGGCGGCGGCTCTGTGTTTCACTGGTTTCACTCTTCCCAAGGCCATCACAAGCACCAAAATTATCCTTTTGCCCAAGATTGACATGCCGGAGACATTCGTCAACTTTCGGACGATCAGCCTCTGCAATGTCGTCAACAAAGTCCTTTCCAAACTCACCGCCAATCGGCTTGTAGGGATTCTTCCTCTGCTGATCTCTCCGGAGAAAAGCGGCTTCGTTCCGGGCAGGACGATATCAGATAACACACTGTTGGCACAAGAGATGATTGCGGAGCTCGGCCACAAGAATAGTGGGGGCAACATTGCCATCAAACTTGACATGCTCAAAGCCTACAATCGTGTGGATTGGAGCTTCCTGCTTTACGTACTACAGAGGTTCGGTTTCTGCAATATCTGGGTGAATATCGTGTACCACGCCATCAGTAATTACTGGTTCTCTACCATCATCAACGAGGAACCTAACGGCTACTTCAAGTCTTCGTGCGACGTCCGTCAAGGTGATCCCTTATCGCCTGCATTATTCGTGCTCGCGGTCGAGGTCCTGAGCCGGCAGCTATAAAAGAGAGGAGACCACCGAGCGGCTTACTCCTACTACATTCCCAATGGGTGTCCCCGGATTACGCACTTGAGTTTTATGGACGACATTCTCATTTTCGACAACAGGGACAAGCACGCTGTCCGGTCATTGATACGACTGCTGAGGCACTACGAGGAGGTATCGGGTCAGGCGATTAACACGGGAAAGAGTAGGATTATCGTCGACCAATCAGTGTTACGGAGGACAGGCATAAGCTTCAGTTGGAGACAGGTTTTGTTTGCATTCAACCTCCTTTCTGTTATATGGGGTGTCCGGTGACCAATAGACGCCAAAACGCGGACATGTTCCAGCTGCTGGTCAGCCGGGTGTGCGACCGGCTGCTTGGGTGGCAGAGCCGTCTACTATCCTTCGGGGGAGGCTCACTCTGTTATGCTATGTTATATCTTCAGTCCCGATTTATACTTGCCACTACCACTTTAGCCTAGAGGGTATTTTGGTCATTGTAGTTTCTTTTGAATTATTTTATTATTAATTGTATTGATGTTTGTGATTTGACTTTTACTAGTTGAGACCTTAGAGGCTAGCCTAGTGGTTGACCATGACTATAGAGACCTAACTAGCATGATGAACTTTAGTTTAGACCCTAATCTAACTTAAGTTGACTTGGGTTCATGTAAAGAATGGGTCTCTTTGGTAGTTGGGCCTTTTAGCTAGAAGGCTTAACTAGCAAAGTGACTAGCCCATAGCCCAACCCACATCCTAGAAACCCTAATCGCTGGCCATAACAGCCATATAGAGGCCCCTAACCCCCTATACAATGTCTCTTATTTGACACTTGCCTCTTTTAGAGATCCCCCTTTTCAAAACCCTAATAGTTCTCCCTTAAATTGTTAAATCTCACCATTCCTCCACCAAATTGAGCCCACTCTCTTGTACATGGATTATTTCTGTAGAAGAGGTTGAGGGAAGCTTGTTTGCAAAGATTGGAGCTCATTTAACCATTGCTCTTGGAAAGGAACATCTCATTTTGGAGCTTTTTGATTGAGATCTACTCTCAATATGTAAATCACATCAAACCCTTTCAAATCTCTGATTTCATTCCATAGTTGCATCCATCTAGGTGTCCCTTAGCTGTAGAGTGAGTTTGGTAGGAATTAGTATTGATTTGATGTGCGTATCGGACACGTATCAGTGTCTATGGCTAGTGTTTGATGAAATGTTTGAATGGAATTTATTTTGTTAATTTCGATTTCTGTATGAAGTGATTTGTAGCCCTACATGTGGCGATCTCATTTTTGTGTCTCTGAACATGAGGGGACTCATGTCCGTGTCCAAATCTGGACTAGACACGCTGTACGATGCAGTCGCACGCATGCCCTGCTGCTCGATCACTCTAGCGGATATGACACGGTCAGAGGGTCAGGGTAGTGACTGACAGGTCACCCCCCCAAACCACTCGTGGCCACGTGTCGTATTGGATACGAAAACACACACACACACATTTTGTACTGTACTGTGCAGTTGCAAAAATGCTCACTGACACGCGTCTCGTATCGCACGAAGACACAACGTGGACCTGTGCTTATGTATCGACCACGTAGCCCTATCTGTCAGCTATATATAGATACGAGCACGTGGCCTATAGCACACTGTGACATGTCCAGTGTGACTCGACACACCCCGCACGAGCTACATTTTTGCCAGTTTCTGATACACCGTATTAATTGGCATTTGGACACCTCGTGTCCAGTTGTATGGACACGAGACCCCCCTATGACACGTATGCATGCGTGACACAACTGCACACTTTATTTTGTTGATTTATTAGGTTTTTAAATTGAATTTGGGGTTTGTTTGCATTCAGATACCTATATACTGAAACTGTGTATTCGAATTGGGTTTTTATGTTTAAATTGATTTAAATTGTTTAAGATATAAACTAATATTAAATATTATACTGTATAACATGTTAAATATTGGGATTCACTGGGTTTTGATTTTGTATAGTTTTA
>JANAVB010027765.1:0-33910 GCA_029216955.1 Iris pallida
CTCGTCCGTCTCGAGTTCCACCATATAAGTCAGTCTCTCCGTGTCTCACCCCCTTCTTGAGTTGGAGGGCTGGGAGAGCCTCCCCCATCCTTCGTGGACTCGCCTCGTGCAACATTCACCATGCACGGGGAGACCTCTTCCATGATCCCGACGACTCCCAAATGAGGCATTAGAATGGCCTTTGCCGAAGGAAGTCCATCCCGATGATCATTTTGAAATCGTCAAGTGGTGCGGCCGTAAGACTGGTGACACCCGTCCACTCTCTCACTTGGACCTTCACCCCCTTGTCAACCCCCTGCACGGGATGGGCTTCTGAGTTAACCGCCTTCATCTTTCTCATGTCTTTTTCTAGAACCAGACCCAGCGCTGGACCACGTCCGCGGTGAAGTTGTGCACTGCCCCGTGTCCACCATCGCCCTCATGTTGTGGTCGTTGCTCTTCACGTCCACGTACATGAATTCTCGATTGTAATCTTTGGTCATGACGGCCTTGCTCTTCAAAGCGTTGAGCAGGCACAAAGCGCCCATGTGAGCCCCCATTATAGGCTTCTGGGCTCAGCCTCGACCTCCTCATCTTGGACTGCATTCACTCGCTTGTTCTTGTTCTTGAAGTAGCGTGCAAAGTGATTTCCTCCGCACACGAAGCATTCAATCTTGCGCTCCGTCTGAGGCTTCACATGCTGTTTGTCCTTCGACGGGGGTCCCTTTCCGTTGCCTTTTTTCCTCCCCCCACCATTGAATTTGGTGGTAGCCTTAGTCTTGGGCTTGGACGTATCGCTCTGCCGATACTCCATCAGCTTCTCGGCCGCTCGGCGGCTCAGACAATCGCGTTTAGATCTGAGACACGTTGCCTCTGCAACTCATGTGCCGCCCACAGTTACAGACCATCTAGGAAGAAGAATAGGCAATCTTCGTCCGTATTAGAAATGGCAAGCATCAGGCGGGTGAACTCAACCACATAATCTTTGATCACCAGGTGTGCTTAAGTTGATACAAGCTCCGCCTTGCCACAGCTCGACGTTATCCTGGTAGAACTGAGACTTGATCTCCTTCTTGAGATCCTCCTAAGTCTCGATCGAGCAGAGTCCCTTCTCTTTCTCGATGCACCTGTGGTGCCACCACAACATAGCATCATCAAAGAAATAAAGAGACGTGTTCAGCCTCATCCTCAATTCGAACCGCCTTAAGGTACCGCTTGATATTCCAGATAAAGTTATCCACTTCCTTCGCGTCTCGCACGCCCTTGAAGGATTTGGGTCCTGGATACTTCACTTTCGGGGCCGCCTCCCTCCTCGGAGAACCACCACCGACAATGGCCTTCTCGAGGATCGTCGTCTCTGTTTTGAGCTTTTCACACAGTTCGACAATCTCCACCTTCGTAGCCTGGTGTTCCTCCTCGAACCCGGCTTGCATCTCGGGGAGTTGTAGTGCCCCGTCCCAACATCGTACCCGTTCCTCGTCGCGACGCGGGGAGCACGGTTAAGAAACACTATCGATATCGATTGGTCCGGACCGGTTGAATTAAGATCATTTCCTTGTTATAGAATGACTTCTTCGGAATCAAGTCTCATATTCAGCGGGTTGTGCCTCGAGGATGGAATCTGCGGCCGAGTCGGGAGATCCCGTTGCTCTACTTTTCATGCCGCATTTGTTTCTTTGGCTTTGGCTTTCTGGATGCGTTTTCGTGAATGTTTTCGACGGATTTCATTGTGTTTTTCGAACTTCGTATTTCATATCGAACTCGGAATAGAAGGGTAGAGTGACGATGTGTTGCTTGTACGATTTCAGGTGATCGTAGGCACCGTCTAGCGCAACAAGACCTTCCCTATCGCCTGAAACAATCAAGGTGAGTGGTTGGAACCTTCTCCCCCTTGGCCCTCTTGTTCTCCAATCAATCGATAGAATGTTAGTTGAAATGCAAAAGACACAAAAGATTAATTTCAATGAACTGTTGTACGATTTCTCACGTACGCTCGCTATAGAATTGTTATGCCATGAAACTGCTACATGCTTTCTTATGTACATCTGCTATAGAATTGTCATAGCATAAACTGCTACATGCTTAATATGTTATGCCTGTTATAGAAGTACGATAAGCAAAGTTTGAGTCATTGAATAATTGTAGCCACAATACGACAAAACAACGATGAAAATGGTTAAGTTGCTCATGAATTAAAGATCATGCTTGAATAACTAGTCTAACCTAGTACGGTCATAGACAACTTGTGCACAAGAAACGGCTTCCTCGAATGATACCCCGGGACACGGGATTAATTTGGCCCAGGAGGAAGCAAAAGATAGTTGTGCTAGATAAAAGCAAAAAAAACGGGTTATTCGGCAAACTGTTAGCGGAGCTCGCTACTAGCACTAAAAGGGGTGCTGTCTAAATCCAGCTATAGTCCAAGATGGCTTGTGATGCCGGTGACCATCATATATACAAATCGCACACACTATGCCAGTAGATGATAACAATTGACAGGGAAGAACATGGTAAGCTTCACATTGCACGGCACACTACCGTGGGTAAATTCTAGCACAATTATGTTTTTATGCCTATCAAATGCTTGCATAAAATTCACTAGGATGGCTAGAAAGATCACTGAATATATATAACATGTTTCACATAACTTCTTGAACCAAATGAGAGTGAAATTTAATTAGTCATGCACCAGCACACGACAATGTACTGATCCTCGCTCTCCACAGGTGCTCTGAATCAACAAGGAAGTGCCTCTTAATTGAAGGCGACGTTAGTGTGTTCTGAAGCCTCATCCGTTGCCGAAGAACTGTTTCAAATCCTTTTTGAAGGCTCTACATCCAGTCCAAAAGAAGATGGCTCGACTCCCTACTATAACAGATGTTTGAAGTATTTTGGTTATATAAAAGGGGATGTAATGTATGGAACGACTATCTCATCGGCGTTTATTTTGTAATCGAGTCAAGTTGTAAGCCCCGCGCAACAATCATTGTAATAGTCTTGTAAACAATGTTTATTATCAAAGATAAGAAAAGTTCCTTTTGTTTCAAATGTGTTGTGTAATTTCTCTGCGTACTCTATTGGATGTTGTATTTCAGATAACCTTATGACCATGTTTTGTGCGAATGCAACTTAGGTTCGTACGGCATCACGTCAGGGGGACGACTATCGATTCTTCAGAATCGGGACGTGACAGTTGCTCTCGGAACAACGTCATAGCATGAGTAACATCTATCTCCAACCCGTGGGCGAACTCCTCGTGAGCCGACTGATTTTGCTCTACTTGAACCTCGATGTCAGTCACGCCTTCCTCCAGTAGATCCATACGGGACGCCAACTCGCCAAGGGCATGCTCCAACAACGGCTCCTTGCTCTTGCCCTTCCTCGAGGGCCTTGCCTTCTCCTTAGGCGATGTGGGTTGCTCCTCGTGGACTACGTCGGACGTCAACATGGGGATAATCGAACCGGAGTATGATACCATTTATCACTTAGTGATTTTACCTACACTTTATCGCGTGCGATGCACTATCTTCCTTCTCGAAGACTCGTGCAAGCCTTCCCGAACCCACTTAGCTAGAATGCTAAGAAATTAGAGAATAATGGAGCAAGATTGGGAAGTTGAAACTATTCTTCTATTCCTTGGAGAATACTTACAAGTTTTGGTAGTGAGAAACAAATGAGCCTCCCACTTATTTATAAGGTCTCATAAGACTTACAGGAAACTTCTGAAAACGAAATATTCTAAGGATTATTCCGAGTCTAGATAATTACAAGGAAGCTTCTAGTTCATCCAATCCAGAAAGATCATAAGACATCTAGAAAGGTCTCGAGTCTTCTGGAAGTTTCTCGAGCCTTCTGGAAGATTCCACCATCTTCTAGAACATTCTGCAAGCTTTCCGCATAACCTTAGTCCATGAAAGGTTACGCAAATCCGTTTCGGTGGGGTGCAACTTTTTTGGCGTAACAATATGCCATTATTTTCCTTGCTCTCCATTTACTGTTAACTATTATGCCAAACTATCACTGAGAACCACTAAGTAAATGAAAGACGGACTCACTGGGAAACCTAATTGTGGTTGTTTTTAACTAATCACAAGATATCTGCTTCCTGATGTGATATAATATTAAGCCAAATAAACAGCACGAAGTAAGTCAACATTCAACATGAACATCACTGAAGAAAATATGGGCAGTAATAAGCAACTGCAAACAATTTTCTGTTTCCATATTTATCACACAAAAAAGACCTGCAATTGGCAAAGGATGACTACAAATAATATCTAGCAGAGAAGTGAAATGAGAGAAGAGTTGAAAGACTTGGAATACCATCTCTTATCAGCTGCTCTGACAATTGTTCACCAAACACCCCATAAGTAATAGGTTGGGAAGATAGAAGTGTTTGGATTGATTCTTCTTTACCAAGCAAGCGTGTAGCTAAAGGGATCATTTCACGGGTCAAACTGATTTCCGACACATGGTCTGATAATATGATTCCACCTCCACCAATGCAAATTTCAAGATCACTTAGAATGTTTCTTGTGTGACTTGGGAAATCAATCAGAGTTTCTTGAATTATTCTGCACAGACTATCTACTTCTGTGGACCTGGTTTCTTTAGGCTTTACCTGAATATCAGATCATGAGAAGCTGGTTTAGATCTCAAGGGCACAGAATAATACCTAATTCGAGAATTCAAATAAGGAAAGTACCTCAAGCTCAAGATGATTTCCAAAGCGAGTTTTCAGATGTTGTGGACTCCCAATGCACTTCAGTTGGCCAGCACCCTTCAAATTAAAACAGAAAACAATGACCAAAACATGGTCCAGTGAGTTAAAGCCAATCATAATGCCGAAGTTGTTAATTAAAGAGTCTCATGTACGGAGAGTACCATAATCCCAATCCTAGTGCAGAGTGCCTGAGCTTCATTCATGCTATGTGTTGTGAGGATAACAGCAGTCTTTCCTTGTCTAGTTGATAATCGAGATATGACATCCCACATAAATCTCTTAGCAATGGGATCCATACCTATAATTGTGCAATATAAGATAAAAGTAATTACGATAAGAGTAGGAACAAATAATATGAATTTGTCAATCATTAAAAACATCAACAAGAGTAGATTGTTGATTATTCATGCATAAGTATAGATTGTTTGATTGCCGACCCCAAAAATTTGGGATAAAAGATTCTTTTTGTTGTATGCATATATTGTTTGAATGATCCACAATAGATTGTTATAAGTAGACAAACTACAAACACATTCCAAAAGCATTCTCTCATAAAATGTGATTTAGTAAAGTACCTCTTATCTGAACGAACAATAATCCTAAATTCACATGGAATCATGGCCCCATAATTAGAATATACTGAAGATACATCCTGCATCTATGATATGCGTTTTGACTGCTCTCCAATTGATTGAGGAAAGCACAATGGCAGTTGCTTAGTTGATCCGGGAACATGACCCACCACAGCTCCATCCCTATCCCAAGAGCAATATGAGATTCTACAAATTACCCCTCACTGCATTTCATTCCTGATAAAAATGTGACTTGCCTGGATGACAATGTTTCCTGATTCTAAAGCAGCTTATTTGGTTAGCTCGTCCAGTGACCATACTCCTATCCTAGTGATTTTGAACAAGTCAAGCAGTAAGAGAAGGACACCTTTCATATTTAATAACGCTTGGGCTTCTATGGCGGGATATACTCAAGACTGTGGAGCAGGCTTGGGGTGTACAATGCTCAGGGTTCTCTGTGTATAGGGTAATCAGAAAGCTTGCTGCTGTTAAGTCTGCTCTTAAGGTGTGGAGAGATAATACTCCGGTTCCTATAATGCCAAAGCCATCCAAGACAAAATTGCCGGACATACATTATAAGCTTCAAAAGGATCCATTAAATCAGGAATTTGCTACAGCAGAATCCTTGTGCCAGGCTAACCTTAGGAAAGCTTTGGTTCAAGAGGAGAGTTTTCTGATGTGGAGAACAAAGTGCAGTTGGCTAACAGAAGGGGACAAGAATACTAACTTCTTTTATACTAATCAAGTATAGAAAGAAGGTTAATAGGATCTCTGAGATCATAAGTCTATCAGGGAGACCTTTAGTGCAAGAGGAGGACATCAAGGAAAAAGCAGTATTCCTTTCTGAGCTTTACAACAAGCCTATTAAGTATACTTTCAACCCTAGGGTCATTTGCAAGAGGACTATTACAGGGCAGGGAACTCACAAGTGCTTAGAGAGGTCACTATGGAGGAAACTGGGGATACAATAAAGAATAGTGACGATACAAAGGCCCCTGGACCAGATGGGTTTAATTCTAAGTTCTTTAAAGCCATTCTAAGTTCTTTAAAGCCATTGAGATCTGCTGAAGTAGGACACTACTGATGTCTGATGCTGCTAAGGAATTTTTCACAAATGGGGCTTATGTACAGATTTTTATAACAAGTCCACAAAACTAAAATGAAATGAACAAATATGAACGAAACATCTCATCAGAATGACAGGTTCATCGAAGACACGATGGTTAATTGAGAATCGTAAATGATGGATCAATACTGCTGGGTGTGTAAAACACTATCATATAATGTGTATCTTGCTCCAACATCTAGTGGAGGGGTACTGGCGATAATGTAGTCAACTTTTGTCTTAACAAGAGAGTTGTTTGCCGGGCTTGAATGAGAGAAAACCCTTAGCAGTTAAATCATACTTTTCTAACCTTAGTTCCCAAAGTGGAGGGGTTCAAAGCATAGTTTGCACTATCGGCCGATACCAATCCAATACGGCTGATACCGATACGGTTTAGCATGTCCTGATTTGATAACGACCGATATTGATCGATTCCGACATTGGGGGGCACTTCTCCGGCCAATTCAGCAAAGAAAATTGAACCAAAAAGACCAATCAACAAAGGTGTAAATGCATAATAAGGTTGTAAAAACATGTAAAAAAAACATATCTATCGCAGGTAAACCAATCTGCAATGGTGACTATTATTTCATTCAATTTCAAAACTACTAAGAAACAACACAGGAAAATACTTAAAATTGTGCTAAATGTATAAAAATATTTTTCTAATATTTTAATATTATCTGCTTTCCGATACCAAAAAATCCGATATTCCGATCCAAAACAGTCGGTCATGTCAATACCGCCGATCCCAATACTCATAAGAAGGGTGAGATACCGATTATGATACCGATATTGCGAACCTTGGTTCAAAGGATGACCGACTTAAAACCCATTGTTTGCTGCAACTGTCTACACAAGGCGCTTACTAAACTTGTGTAAGAGGATGAAGGATATCATACCTGGGCTTATGTCTCCAAATCAAACTGCCTTATGAAGGATAGAAGTTCTCTGATAATTGTTCACTGGCTCATGAACTGATCAGGGCTTCTATAGACCAGGGCCCTCTAAGAGTCTAAATGTTGTCTGTAGATTGATTTACAGAAGGCATATGATACAGTGGATAGGGTTTCATCTGCTATTTGCTTAGCAGCTTTGGTTTTCATGATAAATGGATTACGATGATCAGATTTTGCATTAGCTCACTCCTCACCCCAATTTTCTATCCTAGTTAATGGAGAGCCTACTGGTTCATAGTACTAGGGGACTCAGGCAGGGAGGTCCTCTCTCTCATCTGCTTACCCCAGTAAAGGAATATTTGTTCATTCTACCGTCTATTGGGTAGGAGAAAGAATTGGTTTATTCACTCTTCCACAACATCAAGCCTACAGTTTCTCACTTGACGTATGCTGATGATCTCCGAATTTTTATGGTAGCTTCTAAGCAGCACGCAAGGACTATGTCGGAGATTCTCAGCTCACACTAGACTAGCAATCAATAATAAGAAAAGAAAAGCATATTTTAATGCTAGCTGTAGATACAACAGGAGGCTGAAGGAGATTCTACACTTGGAAAATCTGGTTCTTCCTGTTAAATACCTTGGGGTTACCCTTGGCTGTAAACTATTTGAAAGCCCAGGAGTGTTATCTGATTCAATATTGCTCAAACAGACTGGAGGGACTGGAGGGGCTGGCAGAGTAAGCTACTATATCACTGGAAGATTATAGCTAATAAATTATGTAATCTCCTCTATTAATGCTTACTGGATACAAACCTTCCAAGTTCCAAAGCAGTGCTTCAAAAATAGAAGGAATTTGTGCTACATTTTTATGGAAAGGGGGTGTTCAAACAGTAAGTTGGGATACTTCATGCAGAGAGAGAGAGAGAGAGAGAGAGAGAGGAGGAGAAGGAGGAGGAGGAGGGGGGAGGGGGGGTGAGGGAATGACCAGACTTCATATCTTGAAGGAAGCCTATGCTCTAAAGCTCCTTTGGAAGATACTCAAAGAGAATTCTATATGGGCATCATGGATGAGGGCAAGATATGTGAAGGCTAGATCATTGTGGGCTGAGGGAGAACAACAATGCATCTGTTACATTCAAGACTGCTCAAAGGAGTAGACAGACGTGGACAATTATTAGAAGGAGAATAGCCAATGGTTTAAGCACTTCTATTTGGTTTGATCCTTGGATGGAGAAAGGCAGAATTATTGATAAGCTAGGGTGGGCTGCCCTGCATTTGCTTGGAGGTAATACTACTGTCACTACCTGCATTGTCAATGGAGATTGGAACACAGATAGGCTGCTGGTCACAAGACAGTTTGCTGCTGCTAACAAAGAGTGGGCAAGCACAGAGGAAGAAGATTACTGGGAATGGCTAGGCTCATCTACAGGGAACTTGACACTGAAACCTGCTATTGATCTTCCCAGGCCAGATTACCCAGAGGTGGAGTGGCATACAGTGGTTTGGTTCAAGAGTAACCGTCTCAGGATGAGTGTTTGTTTGTATAAAGCTATATTACAGAGGCTGTTACTAAGGATAGGTTGTTACAGTAGGGTGTTCAGGTAGACCAGACTTGCCCTTTATGTCAGAGTGAAAATGAGAGTGTGCCTCATTTGTTCTTCAAGTGCAGTTATTCTGCTTATATATGGAAGTCAAGTAGACTAAAATAGGGTCTCAAGCATACGAGAACATGTGTGCTTTAGCTGGGTGTGCAGGAGATAGCCTGGCATAGCAGGAAGTTGTCCATGACTATCCCTGCCATTCTCATATTTTGCATTTTTAGAAACTGGTTCGTACCATGTACGGATTGTTCCCGGTCCAGGTACCTGAGCTTCATAGACAATAATTCATTTATCAGCACAGGATTAAATATTGAAAGTCTGCTAAACCTGCACAGGAATTAATGTGTTCTTTCACAGATAATCTATATCCTAATATAATGAGGCGCCATCCATGAACCATAGTCCGAATCCTAGTTAGGATTTGGAGAGAGGGAACGGATAATTTTATTTATTTATGTTTCTAAGGATAATTTAATAAGGGACCTTTATCCCTTTGGTTGTTACTTGTTAGTCCTTTAAATAAGTTTTGAAAAATCATGAGAGATTGATTTTTATCATGATAGAGGGCTTCAAAGGCTATATAAACTGCTAGAATTCCATGTTTTGTTAAAGAGAGATCGATTTATGGAGAAATAAAATTTGAGTTGGGAGGGCCAACCCCAATTCTATTTCTCAAAATTTTTCTCCCCTCTTAAATCTTCATATTAATTTTCTATTTGGGTTCTTCTTCACCACAAATTGACCGGTGCCGATTTCGTCTCATCGAACTTGCGTCATCGCTACTCCGTCAAGAGCACCACCACCATCATTGTTGCAAATATAGTTTCGTCTAGCTGGGTTATATCATTCTTTGCAATTAAAATTGTTACTAGTTTTGCAAATTAATTAAATTATTTATGCTAAATTTATAAATTTAGAAGGTGATTCTTCAATTTCAAGGAGATAAAAAGGATTTTGTTTCCCCATATAGTATTGAGGTCGAGTATCGTGTTATGGCTACTACTTTCGCTGAAGTCACATGACTTCATTGGTTTCTTACTCTGGGTCTTATTCTATCTGCTCCTACTCCTCTGCGCTGTGACAATGTTACTTTCATTCGGATAGATTGCAACCCTGCATTTCATTAGCAGATGAAACACATTAAGGTTAATTGTCAGTGCGTTCGCCAACAGTATCTACTTGCGACAGTGTCACTACGTATTTTATGTCCTAGATGCAGATTTCTACGCGAAAGCCCATCCTGTTCAGAATGTCTCGTTGGTCGATCCACCTTGAGTTAGAGAGGGTTTTTGTTTGTTGATTGTCAATTTTTTTTATTTCTTTTGATTGTTTATCTCCTTGTCAAACTTTCGTGAGTACGGCTACTTTATAGTACCACATCAGGTGTAAGTAAGGAGATCTCTGATAGAACTTGTATGTATACCCTGGCCGTTATGCCTAATAGATCATTGAATCCATTATCTAACATAAACATCAAAGAGCCACAACATGCTATGAAGCAATTAAAATGATAAATGACAACTCAATTGTTAAATAAATAAATAAAACACAGCTCTATGACAAGGAGAGGTGAGTTAAAGGGTAGCTATATTACTTGCCAATACAGAATTAACATAAGCAAAATTTAACTCTAGAGATTTGCTCACTAGCATGCTGGCACAGACTAGAAAATCTTATACAAATATTTTTAGTATTATTACAACATGTTGATACTTGTTAAACAGTAATCTGAACTATAACATTAGCATCACAATGAAAGGATGCATCAAATGTTCACAAAAAAAGCAAATATACTGCTAAATGATTTAACTCATTACATATGCATGAACCCTTTTGTTACTCATTCATACCTCCAAGATATAAAGGCATGGCTTTTAACTTTGTTAAAGAGCAAATGGAAATATAAAAATTGCACTGCTCCATATTATTAAATGAGGTTACTATAATATATAGACACATCATCTAGTAACTCACAATCTTCTGGGGAAAGGTTTCGAGGAAGCATTCTTAACTTGACATTCTTATTTCTTAATATCTGTACCACACATAATTTATCAAACAGTTGATTCAGCATAGAGTAATAGCAAAAACCTGTGGAAGGCTCATCAAGGATCACAATGGGAGGGTCTCCAATCATTGCTATAGCAACAGAAAGTTTGCGTTTGTTTCCCCCACTTAAGGTATACGATGGATTTTCTGCATACTTCCATAAATCAAACTCCGTCAACTTCTCATTGACAACCTAACCATTATCAGCCATTAGAAATAATTAGTGCAAGATGTAAGCAAAAAATGTGGATTATAGAAAATAACTGAATATTGGTAAGTGGTTGCTAAAGTTAATTGTTCCTCATACATCACTTATTCTAATTTCAGGGACGTCTTTTATTCTGGCATAAAGCTCCAGATGCTCACGAACTGACAGAAACTCTAGAAGAGCATCAAATTGTGGGCAGTAACCTATCTGTGAAAAGAAAGATAGGTAGGCTTCCATCAGTATGGGTAGGCAAAAACCCACAGATAAAGACAGTAGAAAGAATTTAGGAAAACTACATGCCGACGGACAGCCTTGGGATGACACTTTATGTCATTGCTGAAAACATACGCAGTTCCACCAGTGGGGTATTCTTCCCCTGAGAGACATAAGATGGAGCTAAACAACAAATAAACAAAGCCTAATATAGAGAGAGGTAAGTTTCCAATGTAAAGTGGCAGTATGTTAGTTAAAAAGCTGAATTATATACATTTCCTTGCCTAAGAAATTAACTTCTACCTAGTACACATCTCATACGCCTTAGATTGCAATAGCATGAAAAAAAAAAATACAAGTACACAAAATTTTGCTACTGAGGTACAAGTTTTCACAAGATTGGGAAGTAAAAGGATGACACATCTGGACATAGTGGCAGAGGGTTTTCTAATAATAAGAAGAGAACAAAGTATGGCAACCATTATAAGCTATGGAATCAGCAACCATTATAAGCTAAGGAATCAGCATAATTTGTGAAACAAATAGTTCACTTTGACACTTGCAATATAGAAACCATGGGTGTCAATGATACCGGATGCAAATGCATCAATTGAAGAATCACAGCCTACACTGCTATAGTTTTGTCATTCAATAAACTACTGTTTGAGACCATTACATCGTCACTAATAGGAGAATATAACACTTGAAAATTGTAGCAGAAATAAAAACTCAGATGGTGTGTTTACCAAATAATATGTATGCACTACCTTCATATGGACTCAGAAAGTCTAATAAGAATGAAGTCTCCTTTTTAGTTACAGAATGCCCAAATTATGCACATAATAGATAAAATTATATTATCTGTTAACTATGTGATTTATCTAACTATCACACATTTGCACAGTGAAAATTCTGAAGTAAGCAAAATTTCACTTGTCCTTAATAATTATATGCGCTAAACCTTATTACATATAACATGAATGCTTAACCCATACTTTCTTAAAAAACGTTTACACTTAACACTAACAGTCATTGTGAGGAGTTGTGATCCATGGACCTTTCATAGTCATGTATGTATACACTATGATTAAAGTAAAAAATAGATTTCAAATGCAGCATATTTCCAGACAGTTACAACCATATTAATTGGAATAAAGAACGCCATGGTGCATTGTTAACTCCAAAAGCATGGAAGCAGAAATGACTTGAGTTGTGACATCATTTCATGTTCACTATTATATTTTGGTACAAGGAATTTTCTAATAAGGTGTTCATATGCAAGGATAGCCTAAAAGAACCAAAAAGAATACCTGTTCACAATGACAACATTGTAGAAAAATTAAAATGCTAAACCAGTACCAGTTAACATTGACAATGTTGTAGTCTTTCCAGCTCCATTTGTTCCTAGAAAGCCAAAGCATTCTCCTTCTTCAACACCAAAAGTCAATGAACGAACAGCAACCTTTGCGGCTTGTTTTCCTACCGCGGGATAGACCTGTTAATTCAGAGGAATTAGTGCAGCGTGTTATCTTGCTGTACTCTTAAAATATGGCTTTTATTCTCATCAAAATGCAATCTACACAAGAAGGGTGTGTAGAAATGGAGACTAAGAAGCATTGGTTGAAGTCTCCAAGGAAACTAAAATTTTCTAGTACACGAAAAAAGGAGCAAAGCTTTGTTGACTACCTTCCGTAGATTATATAAGTAGATGATATTGTTATCAGCATCGCCGTTGACTATCCTATGCCTTTCTGCTACAACATCTACATCTTCATGAGAAATCAATGAATCATCACAAGATGATCCCAGTAGAGGCTGACTATAACTTTGAGATGACTCATGCCCGATCAGAAAGAGATGGTACCACCACTCTTTGATTACAGATAAGTTTAGAGAATGGTTAGGTATGTGTTCTATTCCAATTGCCAGTAGGAAGTAAATGATGCTCTGTTTGGAAAATATAGAAAATTCATTAGAGTTAGTACGTTATGTAACAAGATAAAAAGACACTGGTAAGCTTTCAATTAGTAAAGTCTGGACTTGTTCCTAAATTACATCAATTACACTATAAGCAACCACCACGACGAGCCCTGTAGCTTGATTCTTGAGCTATGTTCTGTCCACTGGCCACATGATAATTGAGTGGGTAATATTGTGAATCAAATTGCTGTCAGTTAACAAGCTACAATTGAAAGACCCTCTGGTGCAACAAAAACTATATGCTAACTGAAATAAAATGGACTTCTCTGTTTCTCTTCTTCATGCACTTTGAAGTACGGATGATCATATCAAGTTAAGCCTGAAGAAAATTACTAAGACCATCTCTTTTGTCCGACAAAATATAACATGATAGGATATGTCAACTAGTCATTTCTAAAGACCTAGGATATGAGAAATTAGGGGTATGGCAATAAGTAAATAATAACATTTTTTTTATTATCTAAAATCTGATAAAACAATAAACATAATATTTAAAAGTACAGAATTATTTTTTATATCTAGAAGTATAAATTGTATCTTACGCTGGAGAGGAGGGGAAGGATCTAGTTCAATAATAGAGAGGAAAAGCTAATACCTTTAGAGAAAAAAACTGCGATAAAAATGCATTCTTAATTCATAACTTTCAAGCAAATCTCAGCTTCTGGGATACATAAGGATGTGTAGGGATGGCAACGGGGCGGGTCGGGGCCAAGGACCATACCCCCCATCCCCAAGTAGTGTTCGAATCCCCGTCTCCGTCCCCGTCCTCGTTCCCGTCCCCGGTCGGGTTTAATTTTTTATCCCCATTCCCGTCCCCATTTAACAATGCACGCCCCGTCCCGTATCCGTCCCGTTAACACTTTTGGGGGCAAATTTTTTCGTCCACATCTGTTGTCCCGTTAATAGTTTTTCTTGTATAGTATAAACTTAAAAAAATTCATTACAAAAATAAATTACAAGACATGTTAATAAAACATGAATTTAATAATAAAAAATACTACTAAATGATCATTAACTCATAAATGAGTTGCACATATGTGTATCAGTAATCGGGGTCGGAGATTTACCGGGACGGAGAGTACTAAACCCATAATGGCCCCGAATACGACCGGGAATTTTTTTTTTAATCCCCATCTCCATTTGTAAATCCCCAAACCCGTCCCCATCAGAGAAAAAAAGTCAGGTCCCGGTCGGATTCGGGGGAAATTGCCATCCCTAAGAATGTGTGCTCAACAGCTATCCTTGAAGTATTGGGGTGTCCGAGAATCCAATACGAGCATAACACCTCTAATTTTTAGTATGTGTCCAACATAGTCAAACATCTTTCTGAGGCCATCTAAAAAATGACTACCATTTAAAACTAGCTCCTTTAGTTTATTCAGATCTCTACCCATTAAAACCTATCAAAACCAATCCAAGATCATTGCAATAACTAGGGGATTACTTCGTCTTCATTTTGCAGTGACCTGATCAGTTTTCCAACACAACAATCAACTGGTGGAACTCTGTTTAATGTTGTCAAAGACAGAAGCCAACACCTAGCCAAGTAGAAATCACTAGTGGCTGCTGCTTTTAAAAATCAACTTAAAATTTTGCAAAAAAGGAACAAAAACAATGAGACATGTTTAAGATTTTAAGAGAAAAACAAAAGCAACCACTTAGTATATAAGATTCCAAATCTTAAGATAGAGACATAGAGTTTCCTTGCATGCAAGAAAAAAAAAAAAATGGTTCCTTTCACAAGTCTCTTTAACATTAGTCTTCTCATAGTTATGTGTGTGTGTGTGCGCGCCATCTAGAGCCCCTTAGATGTCGCACCATCTAGAGCCCCTTAGATGTCAACCTTGTTCTTGAAGAACCGTCACACAGTGGGTCAGTTTGAGTACTTGGAGATTATTTCCTTATGTTTGATCTTATGGGGCTTTCTTTAAAACACAATAGATTTTAATATATGCTCCTTCCAAGTCCGCAGGGTTGGCTTGCCAACTTTACAATCAATGGAGAAAGAAACTGGCACAAATATTTAATATTTTATTTAGAATGCCAATATATAGAGGGTTGGATCAGAATGTCATACACAATAGAAGTTAGTGGCTTTGTGCTATTCATTACCGAAAATAATTACAGTAACATAAACAACTTTTAGAAGTAAATATCATATTTATATATGCTGAGAGTAGGTATTTACAAAAACGTCGTTCTACAAGGTCATGCATACCTTAATCGTCATTGTCCTTTAATTCTCCAAATTTTCAGAGTATGAAAGAATTATAAAAATGTGCAACATGCCAAGCTTAAATGCAATTATGAAAGATACCTCAAAAGCTAAATAACAAATAGAGGCACCCGTCACATTCCAATCAAGAATTTCAATTGAATCACTTCCCGATCCTAGCTTCATTCCTTGTCGTCGGAGTGCAAGAGATGCAAGCCCATCTGCGAAGCAAAATGCTGGAGATAACCTAAAGAAGTTCTGGTAGAATACACCACGTGTCAAGTAAAATCTGATAACTTATAAATAGCAATTAGTTAGAAGAGAAGAAAGTAAGTAGATATCTAACATAAGTATGCAGAGACTACAGAAAAATTAGCATATGTTGTCTTATGTAGATGTTTGCAATTAACCAATACTAAGAACTGAGCATCACTTTTGCTGGTTCTAATGAAAACTTAATCTAACAAAAAACCAAATTTATCAAGTTAACAACAGTTCAATGTTATCTTCTTGACTTTCAGTTTTTTAACTTACAGATATCGATACAATCATATTGAGAATATTCCCTCTCCCTTGAATTCCATTTTCAACAATTCACAGATTAATTCTAAGTATGTATTGCTTCTTCATAGGACTTCTTGAACAGCTCAATATACAATGAAGAAAAAAGTAGCACAACATAAAAGTTCAAGTAATGGTATAAACAAAACAAGATTCAGCTAAATGAAAGATAACACACTCACAATTGATAATTATATCAACTAATTGAAAGATGCTGTACTAAGGTGGAAAATGACACAGATCTTCAAAAGGATTGGTATGATAGGAAGGCAAATGTAAAAATCTGTTGCCATTTCTTTTATCGAGTTGGCTTAAAAGTTTGTAGACTTACTAAATTTTGCTAGCTATTTAGTAGGTTTCTTCTCTTTTTACTTACCTCAAGGCCTCTGATGCATTGCTCTCCTCTGTCAAGCTGCATGCAAAGGCCAGCCAAGCCAAGTTATCATGATTAGTCCAAGTATTATCACAGTACAAACTATTAGGTTCATCTTTCCTGTGACATGTCCCAGAAGCTGGATGCCAAGGCCAGCCAACTTATGTCATTAACCTAGAAACTGGTTACATTATAATAAACTATTGTAGATATTAGGATAACCAAAAAATTTGCACATTGCACATGCATTACCACTATAAACTACTAAGTTCATCTTTCTCGTGTCATTTCCCAGAGTCAGCCAACTCGAGCCCTTAACCCAGAAACTGGTTACACTTAAATCATGTTGCCTAGGATATTAGGATAACAACAATGTTTCCACCACCCAAATTCCACAGGCCCATATACACTTTATTTCCCAACAACACTAGCCAACTGATAGATTATAATTGGCGTACACTATTTATTTCCCAACAACATCTCAGAAACCTCCACGGATTGTTCCAGTACCTGCAGTACCACGACATCATACAGCTACAATGAGATATATCATCTTTGTGCAACTAAGCAGATTACCCAGTCCTGGACTAATCATGATACCCTCTAATGCTTCTTGACAGACTACTGCATACAAGTAACTTCTCACAACAAGTAATTCTTTCAAAAACAAACTCGATAGCCTTCCAAACTCCACATTATTACACAAACCCACAAATGCAACATGAGCTCCAAGGCTCAGCATGCATGCAAACATCCACTTTGGCAATATTTACTCATTGTTCCGCATGTGGTTCTCACACCTCCATACTCTCTTAAAACCATTCTTGAAGAAAGGCTGCAGGGCAAGACCGCCGCCCACCACTACAGTTTTGACCTATTCACAGTGACCTGTGCTACAAAACCAGCAATGTCCTATCAATAAATAGGGATCATGTCCACAACATCTTGAGACAACCAACGTGTTTTATCAAAAGGCCCCATCTAGCTCTTAGGCAGTAATGTTCTAAGATTCTAACAGAGGTATGCAGAAGGTTGCTTACTATACAAACTTTTTGGCCTCATGAACGGATCCTACATTGCTGACCATGGCCATGGCCATAGCCCACGAGATACACTAAGACCTTAAATAGACTACCTTCAGTGGTTGCTCCAATGTAATGTACTATTTGTTGTATAATTGCACTCTTGAATGCGATGCTCACATCCATTCTTGAAATCATTGATTGCACTTACGATATATTCTAGGGAAACACTACCACACTAAAGTATCAACTATCAACCTATTTATACTATAAATGGTACTAGCTCTGTGTTACAACCCAGATATGCCCTTCAAATAAAAATGGATTACATTGAAACACGATGAATGTAACCGACTCCAAAAAAGCAGGCATGTCCTAACACTGATTTTTCTGAAGCTTACGAGCTTTACTAACTCTGTGTGCAATATATCCTACATTGCTAATACATGAGGTTGGCCATTGCCCTTGGTATAGGCAAATACATTTATTTGTCCTACTCCAAAGGCTGCTCTGCTCTAGGCGTCTAACAACTATTCATTACAGTAACACAAGTGACTTATTACAATAAATCTGCAACATGGAGAAACCTCAACTGCTGCTGGTTAGATCAAAATGCAAAATGCATCTGTATACAGCAGATAGCATGCTTCAATAGTTCACACAAGCCGATCCCTAATATACACCACAGGGTTTGCTCAGAAGAAAGCTGTGGTACTTCCTCTGAAGTTGGCAGCAAGTAATGCCTGAATTTATTGCTGCAAGATATAAGCAAAAGCATAATCTCTCAATTGGGTATGACACGCATCTGACACCATGGATGCAGGGTCACCATAGGAACCAATGTGGATGCTCGTCTCTTCCCTTAACATACCAAAGATGTTATTGCCGGGGCACAATTTTTTCAATGGAAAACTGAAATATCGTAACAATTGTATAAACAATCGTTATTACGTAACACTTCACAGAAGGTACGTAAGAGAAATTTCAACTAGTGCTACACTTCACAGAAGGTGCACAGAACGTAACACTTCACAGAAGGTACGTAAGAGAGATTCCACAAGTGCTACCCTTCACAGAAGGTGCACAAACAGAATTTTGATAATATCAATGCTAACACTTCACCGAAGGTGCGTTAATAGAATCCTGATAGAACAACAAAGAAAGTGACAGACGAAAGGTGGATAATCTCCTGCTGGGGTGAATGATCACCGTTGCTCAAAGCTTTATACGTCCCACACGAATAGCTTCCAGGAACCAGCAAGTTCGTCGGAGAACTTGGAACACTCTGCTCTTCTGACTCCTCGGATGAACTTGAACTCCTGTGCAAAACGTAACGCTGGTACAATTCCTCTCTTCTCTCTCACAACCTCTAAACTCTTGTAAACTTTCTGTCTACCACTTGTGTATTAGTTCTGTAACCTGTGAGAGAGAAGGAGGAGGCCTTATATAAGCCCCTGCAACAACTGTCCGGTTAGCACAATGTTAGGGACGTGGTAGTAACCACCCCGAACATGGAGCAACCGCTCAGAACATGTAAGGACACGTTCTGCTGGAAGTTGTGTTATTCAAGTAGCCAGCGTAATTTGCACTTTACGCACACAGCCCCTTTACGCACCCTACGCATACTACGCACTCTACGCACACTGCGTACGCTGCGCACACTGCGCACTCTATGCACGCTGCGTATGCTGCGCACACTGCACGTACTGGGCTGCGTAACTGGGCCAGCGTAACTGGGCTCGCGTAACGGGCCGCGTAACGTGGTCGCGCAAGTGGCTCGCGCAACGAGCGCAACTTAAGCACACTATGCGCCTAGCGACGATGCTGACGTGCTAAGTGCAAAGTGCGCCAACAAAACGCCACATTACGCCTCATGAGCCCTTGAGCCCGAGTCCAAGCCCGAGCCCGAGCCCGAGTCCGAGTCCGAGTCCGAGTCCGAGTCCGAGTCCCTAAGCCCCTACGGGGCTTAGCTCCTATGGAAATAAATTTCCCAAGAGCAAAAAGCATGAATGCTTTAATTGTTGATTTTAGCATTTTTCCCATTAGAAAAATAATCCCACATGGCAAACCCATGTGCACCTCCACACCACATGTGCATCTCCAATAATAGCAAAGCTAATATATAGAGATACAAAACATTTGTTTTTTCCGATGTGGGACTAAACCTTTCTAAAGAAAAAACCAAAAAACCCAACAATCCCCCACATATCTCTATATATGGATATAAGTGTTCCCCACAGTAACTGTCCATCATGCATTAGGAGAGATGTCGCTGACGACTTGAATCTTCCCGCATGGGTCAAAAATCAAACTATAATACAAGAATGGACTAAGCCTTGAATTCTGCATCATAGCTGAAATTCTTTCCACTCACATAATGTAGTTACATGTGCTTCTGGCTACATATTAAAGATCCTGTGCCAACATGGTTTCAGTGTATAATTTTGGACGTCTACAAGTTTACCCTCAAGAGACGGCCTGATATCTCTGTCCATACACTATAGGTGAGTTCATAATAAAGAGACATGGCATGAAGCGCTTTGCGCTTCCCTTGCGGTGCTACGCCGCTATGACATGGCTTAAAGCCGAGGCCTTATCCCGTACCGGGAACCTCATCGTAGTGTCATACTACAGTAGCATGAGGCAACCGCCTCTTTGTAGTGCCAAACTACCCAGCATGAAGCCTTAGGCTCCCTTGCGGTGTTACGCCACAACGACATGGCTTGCAAGGCCGAGGCTTTATCCCTAACCGGGTACCTCATCGTGGTGTCGTGCCACTGTAACATGAGGAACTCCTCTTTGTAGTGCTGACTACATCCATCTTTATTTTAACGTACAGCATTAGGCTAACTGCCTATTTGCGGTGCTACGCCGCTGTGACTTGGCCTGCTAAGCCGAGGCTTTATCCTATTTTTGGTCAGCACCCCACATATAGGAACCTCATTGTGGAGTTACCCCACTGTAGCATGGAGTTTCACTCCTTGTAGTGCTGCTCTACCGTGCTTCCTGTAAAGCACACCAGGCATTTACTCTGCCTGAGAACTCATTAAGGCAATTAAGCCAACCTTCCCACAGGAACCGTTTTCCGCAGAAAATAACAGTAGACAACAGTGGTTGTAGGTCCGTAACCTCTCCATGTCCAATAGAACATGTACCCACCGTTCCTGATATTCTTCCAGTTAATGGTCCTCCCTTGAACCAAAAGCTAGATGCCTAGTAGATAAATCTTTGAACTAATAGCATAAAACTTTATGGTAGGATTACAATAACTAATATCAGAATGCCTTCAAGCCCATTTTACAAGCTGTGTCTTCGACCAGCTGGCGCTTGAGGCCCTTGGTGAATAGATCCGCCAGGTTCTCCTGACTCCGAACATCAATAACTGCAATTACACCTCTCTTAATAAGATCGTGTACTGCCCTGTGCTTTAACCGCACAGTCCTCTTCTTTCCGTTGAAAAGATCATTTGATGCCACCGCCGCAGTCGCCTGGTTGTCGCAGTATATCGGTATTGCCGGAATTTGCGTCCCAACCACTGGAAGATCATACATGAGCTCCCGAAGCCATTCTGCTTCCTCGGCTGCAGTATCAAGTGCAAAGAACTCAGATTCCATGGATGACCGCGAGAGCATAGTCTGCTTCTTCGATTTCCACGATATAGCAGCTCCACCCATTGTGAAAATATATCCACCTGTGGACCTCTCGCTATCCAAATCTGAGCACCAGCTGGCATCACTGAAGCCTTCCACTACCGGCGGACCTCCGCTGTAGTACAGTGCATATGTCTGAGTCTTCTTGAGATATCTCATAACCCGTTTCACAGCTTTCCAGTGTTCAGCACCTGGGTTGCTCGTGAAACGACTCAGCATTCCCACTGCGAAAGCTATGTCAGGCCTTGTGGCAGTAGTAGCATACATCAAACTTCCGATTACGCTTGCATACTCTAGCTGTCTGACGCTTTCCCCTGAATTAGGCTTCAGCTTTAGATCACACATGTACGGCGTATCGATCCCTGGAAGATCCCGATACCCATAACGAGTGATCATTTTCTCAATATAATGAGACTTTGACAGCGCTAGTCCAGTGTCTGTCCGGATGATCTTGATCCCTAAGATCACATCAGCTTCCCCAAGTCCTTCATACTGAACTTGCTTGAGATGAATTTCTTTGTCTCCGTGACACAGCTAATATCCGTACCTAAGATAAGCATGTCGTCCACGTACAGACAAACGATCACACCTCTTCCATCAGCGAACTTCGTGTAAACACACTTATCCGTATCACTGACCATGTAGCCATTTGACCTTATAACTTTGTCAAATTTCTCATGCCACATTTTGGGAGCCTGTTTAAGACCGTACAAGGATTTCACCAACTTGCAGACTTTGTCTTCAAGACCCCTGATGACAAATCCCTCTGGCTGTTGCATGTAAATCTCTTCGGTCAGCTCGCCATTTAGGAAAGCCGTATTCACATCCATCTGATGTATCACCATCTTATGTATTGCTGCGAGAGCAATCAACATTCTGATGGTGGTCATCCGGGCTACTGGAGCATACGTGTCAAAATAGTCAATTCCATGCTTCTGAGAAAACCCCTTGGCTACCAACCTAGCCTTGAACTTGTCAATAGTTCCGTCTGCTTTCATCTTCTTCTTGAAGATCCATTTGCATCCGATGGGTTTTGCTCCTTCAGGAAGATCAACCAACACCCAAGTGTTATTTGAGGTGATGGAATCAATTTCATTGTCAATCGCCTCCTTCCAGAAAACCGCGTCTCTGGTCTTCATCGCCTCATCATAGGTAAGCGGATCTGCTTCCACATGATAGGTGACAAAGTCACTTCCGAAGTCCTTCGGCCTCCTCACACGCTTAGCTGACGGCTCAGCTAGTTCTGGTTCAACCGTTGTTTCAACATCTTCTTGGACCACATCTCCATTGAAGACTTCAGTTTGCTGCGCACCCTCATTGTTCTTCGGTACATCCGCAAGAACAATATTCTTGTGCCTAGCAAATTTGTCTTCAAAATATTCTGCGTCGCGAGATTCAATGATATGATTTGACTCAATATCAAGAAATCTCCGAGCATCACTCTTCTCGGCATACCCCAAGAAGATTGTTTTTGTAGTCCTTGTCCCAAGCTTCTGAATCTTCAGATCTGGAAGCTTGACATATGCCAGACACCCCCACACTCGAATGACATTCAAGTTAGGTCTGACCTTGAACCAGAGTTCATGAGGAGTAACGTCTGAAGTTGCATGAGGCACTCTATTTAGAATAAAAGTGGCCGTCAATGCAGCTTCACCCCAGTAGCACTTAGGAAGGCCAGCAGTCAACAACATTGAGTTAATCATTTCTGTTAACGTTCTGTTCTTTCTCTCTGCTACTCCGTTTAATTGAGGAGAGTACGGAGCCGTAGTCTCATTAACAATTCCATGTTCTTTGCAGAACGATGCAAATTCATGAGACCTGTATTCTCCACCTCAATCACTTCTTATTCTTTTGAGTTGTTGTCCAGTCTGCCGCTCAGCTTCGGCTCTGAACTCCTTGAACTTCTCGAATGCTTCGTCTTTAGCCTTCAGTAAATAGACGAACGCATACTTTGAGAAGTCATCGATGAAGGTTATAAAATACTTCATCCCGGCCTTTGTAGAGAACTGTTTGAAGTCACAGATATCTGAGTGTACTAACTCCAGAAGATCTGTACTTCGATTAACCCGAGGAAAGGGTTTCCTTGTGATCTTAGTTTGAGCACAAACTTCACATTTCTCTACCTTACCCCCACACTTGGAGATAAGTCCTAGACTAGACATTCTGTTAATTCGTTTAGAATGAACATGTCCTAGCCTATTATGCCACAACTCATAAGTATAAGCAGAATGAGTGATTGTATTAACAACATTGAACTGATTTACAAGCTGAATCTTGAACATTCCTTCAGTATAAAAAGCTTTCCCGAAATATGTTCCCTTGATAGACATCACCATCTAGCCAGCATTGATGTCCATCCTGAGGCCTGCGTTGCAGAGTAGGCCTCCTGAGATCAGGTTCTTGGCGATAGCAGGTACGTGCTTCACGCCTTGAAGCGTCAGAGACTTCCCCGAAGTCAGCTTCAACACCACCGTCCCGATCCCGAGCACTTCAGCTTGTGCCTGGTTCGCCACCATAACCACATCAAATGTAGGGGTGTAGGTGGTGAACCACTCCTTCCTGGAGCAAACATGGCAGGTGGCTCCAGTGTCTACCCACCAGTCAGCATCAGTTCCTACCGCATCAACCTGCGCAATCATAGCAACAACATCAGTGATCATAGATACCTTACTAGGTTCTACTTGCTCCGATTGCTTGGTTTTTGCTTTGCACTCATTCTTAAAGTGGCCTTTCTTGCCACACTTGAAGCAAGACATTTGAGACTTTGGCTTCTTCTTCTTGATAGAAGTTCCCTTGACTTTTAGATTGTCAGGGTCCTTCTTCTTGCTGTGGGAAGCCGCCTGCTTTCCCCTTGGTTCCTTGGTATGAACCATATTAGCGTTAGCCAATTGCTTGGACAGTGCGTCCACCTTCAGTTGAGCCCGCATCTGGTCCTCAACATAGATTTCCTGCAGGAGATCTTCAAGGGTGATCTCCAGCTTCTTCCTATGCATGTTTGCACAGAATTTGCTCCACCCAGCGGGGAGCTTTGAGACAATCCCTCCAACAACAAACTTGTCGGGGAGGGACATTGCCTCGTCTTCCAACTTCTGTCGCAGTTTCAGGAACTCCTTCACCTGCGGCAGCATAGACTTCTCGTCCTCAAAGAACCACTTGTGATATTTTTCAACCACAAATATTTTACTGCGGTTCTTGTCTTCTTCGTAGAGTTTTTCTAGAGACTCCCATATGTCTCTAACAATATTCTTTTTAGAATAGGATTCTGCAAAGGAATCTTCCATAGCATTCAGGATTAGCAGCCTGCAAATACTATTTTCCCTTCTCCATTTTGCTTGCAGTTTAGTAGCCGCGGTAATCGCGGCAGCAGACCCAACATCTGGAACAGTAGGTTCTTCCTCCAAAAGCACGTGATCTACGTCTTTGAGTTGAAGGGCTAGATATACCTTCCTCTTCCAGGCTTGGTAATGTTCTCCATCAAACTTTTTTAACTTGCAAAAGTCAGAATTGAAGAGAGAAACATTAACGTTTTCCATCGTAGCAATAAAGCTTTGAGATTGTTATTGCCGGGGCACAATTTTTTCGATGGAAAACTGAAATATCGTAACAATTGTATAAACAATCGTTATTACGTAACACTTCACAGAAGGTACGTAAGAGAAATTTCAACTAGTGCTACACTTCACAGAAGGTGCACAGAACGTAACACTTCACAGAAGATACGTAAGAGAGATTCCACAAGTGCTACCCTTCACAGAAGGTGCACAAACAGAATTTTGATAATATCAACGCTAACACTTCACCGAAGGTGCGTTAATAGAATCCTGATAGAACAACAAAGAAAGTGACAGGCGAAAGGTGGATAATCTCCTGCTGGGGTGAATGATCACCGTTGCTCAAAGCTTTATTCGCCCCACACGAATAGCTTCCAGGAACCAGCAAGTTCGTCGGAGAACTTGGAACACTCTGCTCTTCTGACTCCTCGGATGAACTTGAACTCCTGTGCAAAACGTAACGCTGGTACAATTCCTCTCTTCTCTCTCACAACCTCTAAACTCTTGTAAACTTTCTGTCTACCACTTGTGTATTAGTTCTGTAACCTGTGAGAGAGGAGGAGGCCTTATATAAGCCCCTGCAACAACTGCCCGGTTAGCACAATGTTAGGGACGTGGTAGTAACCACCCCGAACATGGAGCAACCGCTCAGAACATGTAAGGACATGTTCTGCTGGAAGTTGTGTCATTCAAGTAGCCAGCGTAATTTGCACTTTACGCACACAGCCCCTTTACGCACCCTACGCATACTACGCACTCTACGCACGCTGCGTATGCTGCGCACACTGCGCGTCCGTGCTAAGTGCAAAGTGCGCCAACAAAACGCCACATTACGCCTCATGATCCCTTGAGCCCGAGCCCGAGCCCGAGCCCGAGTCCGAGTCCGAGTCCGAGTCCGAGTCCGAGTCCGAGTCGCTAAGCCCCTACGGGGCTTAGCTCCTATGGAAATAAATTTCCCAAGAGCAAAAAGCATGAATGCTTTAATTGTTGATTTTAGCCTTTTTCCCATTAGAAAAATAATCCCACATGGCAAACCCATGTGCACCTCCACACCACATGTGCATCTCCAATAATAGCAAAGCTAATATATAGAGATACAAACCATTTGTTTTTTCCGATGTGGGACTAAACCTTTCTAAAGAAAAAACCAAAAAACCCAACAAAAAGAAGCATTAGGAACTTTTCCACAACGGATATGTGCCATGCCAAACACAGGTCATGATATTCCTTTAGTAGCTGGATTGGTTCTTGAATCGATATCTAAACCAAATAAACATGAAGCACATTTTGATGATTGTAGATCGTATCTTCATCTGACTTATTTGCAAGGGTTTTACATTTCTTTTGATGACATATCTCCTTGCACCTTAGCATGTCTTCTATCGCTTTGCAATTTGGAGTTTTATAGTTTGATGCTTATAAATGCCTATTAAGGCAGTCTTTCACTGAGTGTGTGGAAACTCATCCCTCGTCTTTATAGATTGGCACGTGATTCAATTTCGCGGTAGCTGGTAAACAAGAACTCAACAATGACTCGAGACCCCTCTTAGCTGAATTTTCTCTTGTACTTTGAATTAATAGTTTTTCATTTATTAGAAGTAGAAGTTATAAGGGGACTTAGTATGTTTAACTAGGTGAAGGGAGTTAATGGATTAATCAAGTTTATCATCCAAGGAACTGATTTCAAGACTTATTATTCACGTTATAAATTATGGTAAAATTTTCAATAATGGAGTTCATTATGCTTATTTCACATAAATTGATTGTACCAAATTTTATTCAATTAGTCATATCAACATAATCCTTTGACGAGGATTTAGGGGCTGTGACACCAGCATATACTAGATGCCGAAATGGAAGTATTCACGAGAGTGAAACAAACAATAAACTTCCCCTGCATCAGTGCATTTCTTGGATTATGGAGGAGATTTTATTTGGGCAAATTTGACAAAATGCATCATGACATTATTTTCTTGATCCAATTTTATGAAATGCAGGGTATCTGCCACTCGTGTGGAAAGTTGATATCATACCTTGTAAAATGTGTTCATTATTTGGAAGATATTATCTAACAATTCTAAATACTTACAATAGCTTTGCTGATGTTCCTATTCCTGTACCGAAGTTTAGCTTGTTTAGTAACTTCAGTTCAGATAGAACATTAAAAATACAACAAAAGGACAGACTTAAAAATGACAAGTACGCAAGATCAAATGTAAACAATCTAGAGCTAGATAACCCACACAATCATTTTGAAACCTACTGTACAGGAGTCGAGATATATGAAAAAAATAAAAAATCTTGCTCAGTATTTGTATGCAAGCAAACTCAGACATACTATTTACAATTGAAAACGAACCTTTAGTAAAGTATTTGCACTTTTTGTTGCCTCAATAAGCCCCATAAGAAAAGAAACAACCATAAGGATGAGCCCGGTAAAAAAGTGCAGCAGCAAAATTACATTCTACAATTAGAGGCAAACAGAAGCCATAAGAAAAAGGCATTTATTAGAGAAGGGTGAAGTCTCATGTAATGTTAGAATGATATACCTGTGCAATTGAATGGTCAGAAAAGAAAAAGGTGAGGCAATATGTTGATGCAGCAACTGCTAATCCGTATTCCAAGAATATGATGATTGTTGGCACCAGGCAACCGCTTCCAATAAATTGGTTTAGATCTATAGATGGATGAAGATGACCTCATAAGTTTTCAAATACGTCTACTGAAAGTAAATAAGGCCTTAAAGTACACACGGAGGACCAAAGCCCATGCTAACTCGAAATAAACCCAAACCACATCACTCATATTAAAAAAAATTCATAAAGGTTATTGAAAAGGAGAGGAGTTATCAGAAACACAAGAATAGTAATCAAGCTTGAATACTCACCAAAGATAAAAAACAGTAGCAATGCAAGTGATGTAGGGAACAAGAAGCTGATGAAATCCCACAAATAAGTTGATATCCAATATGATAATCCAGAAACCTGATATGTCAACATTAATTAACTACGGGAAGGGACAAAAAGAGTCAGATTTAACATAAAAGTACTTTTCAGAATTTAATACCCCACTTATCAGCTGTTGGTGTTTTGCCTTAACTTCACGTTCCTGCAATATACAGGTAAAAGGTTTTGTCAACCTAAGACAACACAGACCAACAGATCAAGTAATTGCTAGAAGGAATATGCAGTTAGACAGGAGAACAGTCCAAGACTGTAACATTCTTACAAAAAATGAACTTTAGTATATCATTATGTAAATACTAAATAGATTATGTCCTGTAATAATTGTGACATGACCATAGTTTCATTTCACCATCTTCATTGCTTCACATTCATCGTATTTGAACTGAGCATGGACCGTTAACATATGATTTGATGTTGTCTTGAATCATGGAGCTCAATCATATGCAACCACTTTCTAAAGCATGTTACATATTATTGTGCGTAATCTCCAGTATATTCCTCCAATTAGAATTTATGGAAAGTCGTAGAAGCTATGTTACACGGACACTGATTCCATACAACACGTTTGAGACACGGTGATTCGGATTTGGCACCTATTTTGGTGTGTCCTAGTGTATTTCGGAGTGTATGTGGTATCCGGTATGTGTCCGACACGAATACGTCATGAATTTTGGAGTGTCCGTGAGGATGGACAGACAGCTAAAACTTTAAGGTTTTTTGGTTTCTATTGTGTAGGACACTTCTTGCAGCCACCTGTGTCTTATACGACACGTGTCCATTTACGTCGAAACACATTCAAGCTTGTTCACTTATGGTTTTGAAAATATTTAATTGACGAAGAGAATAATGACTATTTTAGCATATAGCATAGGTTTTAAAATTTATTTTGCCCATTTACGTACTTACAAAGTTATCCAATAGGGTAAATTGCACTTAAATACCCTAAACTAACAAACTTTGGCACTTTAGTATCATGAACTTTTGTGAGCAAGTTAATACCCTGAACTTTCTAATTTGGCAAGCTAGTCCCTTTGTTGACCTGCGGCCCTGCTGTCAGATTTAACACTCATGTGCAAATCACATGACCATTTATGACTTTTTAACCACTGAAAGATTTACATATTACTTCAACAAAAATAAATCAATAGAAAATATATTTTTTTCTTAAGTAAACAAATATTCTCCTTCACACCCTAACCCATCCCAACACCAGACCAGCCACTGTCTGCCCCCTCTATGGTCACCGCTGACCCCTCTCCCTTGAACGTCGTCGGAAAGTCGGAAACCCTCCTCATTGCATTAAAGTGCTAGTCACTTTGATGCAGCCAAGGAGGAGTGAGGTTCCCGATGGCATACAGGGAGGAGCGTTGGCGGCAGCATGGAATGGGAGTCGGGCAGCGGACAGTGCTGGTGGTAGTGATTGGATGGGTTTGGCACTATTATAGTTGAGGATGATTTAGAATTGATGGAATTATAATTAACTAAATAAGATTAAATATTTTCTAATTAAAATCTAAAAATTAATCAATTTATTGTGATTTGGGTTAGGGTTAGGACATTGTGGTCCTTTTGTGGCTCCGATTACATGTAAATGCAAAAAAGTAATAGATGAGGGTATTGAGGAAAAACTTGTTCAGGGTATGAAATTGCTAAAAATACGGGAAATTAAAGTGCCAAAATGGAATAGTTGGAGAGCATTTAAGTACAATTTAGCCTATTCAATATACAAACACTACTATTGTCAGTCACATATGAATATTCATGTTAAATGTATGTTTTTTGTTATCTTACAATTATAAAGATACACATGTATAGTTGTGTCCTAGTGTTCAGATTTCATTGTATTGTGTCAGACATCTAGCATTCATGTCCAGTACTAATAGGTTTATATGCTTGGCAAAAAGTTAAAACACTATTTCTCATTCTTGGAACTACATTATTGTTAAATAGATTATTATCTTTAGTGTTTTTCCAAACATAAATTTTATCAAAAGGCAAATGGTGGGTGGGAGATGGCACGAACCCTACAACACACAAAAATATGGTACATCATCCTACAAGCGGGAGCAACTGTAAGGGAATGACCCATGGCTTGGAGTTGAGCCGGAGATTTAGCGGTCAATCTTGTGACCATTTGCAAAGGCACCGTTGGATGCGTCCAATTATGACGCTTGACTAGTGTGACTTCTTCGACATTAGCGTTTGCTTTCAGCCTCCAAACAGGAGTTGGTGTTGTTTCTTTAGTAACTTGCTGTCTAGGGCTGGAGGAAGGGAAGGGAAGGGGGGTCAGGGTAATGTCGAAGGAACTCCTTCTTCCTCAAGGGTAGGAAGTCCTTCTTCTACTTGTTCTTGAACTGAAGGAAATGCTTCTACAGCTGAATGTTCGGCAGAGCCAATAGCTGCTGTCCTGTTTTGAAACTTTAGTGTCTTCATGGTCTACATCGTCTTCACCTCTCTCTTCCTCGTTGTCATCTTTCAAACCGAGAGAGGCTAGGAGCACCGGATGAGACAGTTTGACAAGAGGTAGTTGCATTGGTGTGAACTTTTGCAGGCAATGCTCCTAGTTTTTCTTCCTCTTCTTCTCCTTCTTGTTCTTGCACTTCTTCTTCTTCCTCTGAGGTGTGCAAAACTGAAAGCTTTGATGGCTTACAAGTAGATGTGGTGAGAGAATTTAAAATATTTGATTGGATTGCAGAGTTCGGTGAGTTCTTTGCGACTCTAGGGGAGCTAGAATGTTTCTGGACAACACATACAACATTAGCATGGACAACACATACAACATTAGCATCAGTTGCAGTAGTCAGATTTCGTTGCATGATTTGTCCCTCTAAAAGAGTGCCAGGAGGGGAATGGGGAGATGTGTAGAGTATAGGACACGCCAGGCTTGCAACTAGTGGTAGAAGTCAAATTAACCTCTGGGTGGATGGCAGGCGTGGCTTCAATTGCTCCTGCAGTAGAGAGAGAGGACTGCACCGCACGAGGATGGGAGGATGGACTTCCCAAATTAACTTGGGTGGGAGATTTGAAGTAGAGGAGGTGATAGGCTTAGGCTCTATTGCAGCTAAGGAAGAGACTCTCTGCCATAGCTAGGACTGCAACAGTGTTGGGTCCAGCGCATGTTCCCTCTGATTGGGAGCTATGCACAACAATCTTACTCCCTGTAGAGATCTTAGAAGACAGAAACTCCTAGAAGGTCAACGAATCTCAGTAAGAATCTCGATTTGACGGTTCTTACTTGGGAGCTTGCTTCCCCGATAACGGGAGCTAGTTTCTCTGGCTACGGGAACACATTTCTCCCATGACATGAGCGTTTTCCATAATATGATCACAATTTTAAAAGACATAAATTTTAGGAAGTTAGAAGATTTTTAATACACGTTTATCAAAATACCAAGAAACTAAAGATTATTTACCTTGACATCATAAACAATTAACATGCAAATGATCTCTCATAACTTTGAACAGAACTTTATAAATTCTAATAAATATTAAGATATCTATAAGCTTTGCAATAATTAATAAACATATATATTTTTAATTAGCGCATGCTCCCAACTTTAGACTCTTCTAAGTAGTCGCGTTCTTCCGCTCCCGCTCCCATCCCCACTTCCGCTTCTGACTTCTAAGGTAGGGATCACATCGGGGTCAAAATGAACTAGCCCACTGTTATGGCCTAGAAACGATGTTGATCGTAGTAAATCTTGTTGGGATGATGGACTTTGACTGCCAGGAGACTGACTGGTATAGAATGCAGGAGCAACGAGCTTATCATGCTCCATCCTGGACCTTAGGCTAGAATTGTTTCTGAAGAAACCCCTATTTCAGCAGTGACTGCACTAGTGAACATTGGACTAACAAATGAGCTTCTACCATGCTCCTCTCTCCCTCATTTGGGTTTCCAGAGAAGAGACCCATATTTGGTTTGGAATAGACTTTGAAAGATCTACCACTAAACAAACCCTTGTTGCACTAGGCCTTGAGAAATTCATTGTGGTTTCATCTACTTTGAGAAAACGTCCTATCGGACTGCCTATGGCCCTCGAGCTATGTTGTCATAGACGCGCCTACGCGGCCTAGGGATGCAGTTTGAAGAGGAGGCGCCTCGACCTGGAAAAAAATTACCATAGGTGTAGCGATGGTAGCCTATAAGCGCCTAGGCGACCGCCTAGGATCGCCCAGGAGAAAAAATGTGGTATTTAGGCAGGTTATTAGGACTTATTAGTTATAGACTTCTTGTGTTGCTTCACGAATGCTTGCTTAATGCTTATTAGAACTTATTATTAGTTTACTTTTATGCTTATTGCTTACTAGCCTAACTTGATGTTGAATGTTGATTATTTGTTGCTTCTTACGTTACATACAAGGTTGTAAAAATTGCTAGTCGGCCGTTAGTCGGTTCGCGGAAACTAAGAATTAATCGGATTAATCGGAGACTAGTTGGGGACTAGTCGAATATTATATATATATATATATATATATATATATATATATACAAAGTATTAAGTACCCAAAAAAAAATGTCCTTGGTATGCACCTTTTTTTTAAACTTCTTCTCCTTTCTTCTTTCTTCTTTCTCCTTCTTCTCCTTCTCTATCGGTTGCTTTTAGATTTTTGAAAGAACTGAATTTCGGATCGAATATTAATCTTTTTTACCCTTTTTTGGAACCGAGGCCTAGTCGGCCGATTAGGCCCGTCTAGCTGCATAGTCGGTTGCCTAGGTCTGATTATTGCTTGAGCCGATTTTTTTTGCCGACTAGTCCGCTAGTCGAGTCGGCGAAGGCCGACTACTGACTAATCGGGGACTAGTCGAATTTTTACAACAGTGATTACATATAGTAAATGTATAGTTATATACAGAATTGTTGAATATCAAGAACATGCAGGAATTCTGGACGGACGTCTAGGCGAGACAGGTGGCTCGTCGCCTCGCCTCGCCTAGCGCCCAATACAACATAGCCATCGAAAAAGGAGGGAATGACGAGATGAAGTTTGGGTTTGGAAGTCTTGCCCAAATAGCTGCCATAGAGGATTCAGTTTTAACATTAAACGAAGAGCAACATATGTTAGCTTTGAAAGGGGAGTCATCCAAAGAGTGGGAGTGCCTGGACAAGGCCTCGATCATGTCGTGATGGCAAGCAAACCGAAGGAGGAGATCCTAGGAGTGAGAAGTCCCACTGAATATAGGTGTGAGAAACTCCACTTTGAGATCAGCTCTGTAGCTCGAAAAAGCTTGGGGCATCCAGCACCGAAGTTGATGACGATTGTATTCTTGAGTTGCTCCTCTGCTGCTTGTATTTAAATGGTGGAGAAGAAGACAGAAGATCGGCCATCACACGTGGAGAGAGCTTGAGGGTCGAGTTGAATGTTGCTTAGTGTAGGAGGAGATTGTGAGGGAGTTGTAGGAAGGATTGGTTGTTGAAGAAGAGAGACAAAAGTGTGGTGGGTGGGTGGGTGGGGAGGGGGGGGGGGGGGGGGGTGGTGCTGCAAGTTGCAGGGGCTGCACCAATTGTAGTTGTAGGAGGAGAGGGGAAGGGGTTGTTCAACACTTGGAGAAGAAGAATATGATGGAAGTGGTAGTGGATTACTGAATTGTGCCAAGCTCTGGGACGAATCAGGTGGTCGAGGAGGGGGTGGAGGAGGATATGAAGGTTCAGACTTCAGAAGAAGGAGAAGAAAGATCAAGATAAGTATAGGAATGAGGGGTAAGAGAGAGGCACCATGGGCACCCAAGGAGAGGGATCCAAGGAACCTTCTCTTCATCCTATTTCCATATTGACAAATAAATTAGATTTAGGGTTTAGGACTTAAAATTATAGAACGATTAGATATTGTTTGCTACATGGTTTAGTCAAGCCTTTCTTTTCGGTAGGTCAGTCAGTATGTCATTCCCTGTCTTACCTACATTAAATGACAAAAGGTGGAGCCATAAATTAGACGATGTCTTGAGCAGCAAATCAAGGCGTCCGAAGGCGGTCAAGGAGCCCATTCTGCGGTAACCATTGGGCGTCCAAAGGATGCAGCGAGGCGCTGTTAAGCCCCAAACTGAAGCCCGAATGGAGTTGTGGTCTCGGTATCGACGACGGTTAGCAAGATATTGTCGCATTAATTAAAAGGTCAGGCGAGCGAAGTGACCTCTAGTACAAGATAGTTGAAACATTGTATATATTTCATAATGTTAGCAAGGTTTCAGTGAGAATGTTGAAGTCATATAAATCGTTGTCAAGAAGAAACGTGAAGAGGT